>DWHO01002969.1:0-12589 GCA_018247575.1 Eurytides lysithous rurik
AGTGGAGTCTCCTGGAAATTAAACGGCACTAAATTCGCAAATTAATCGCCTGGCTTCAAAACTAATTGGACTCTCCAGTAATTTTAACAGAAACATCTTTTATCATTCGTAGTAGTAACAAAAAAAAACGCTGAATTTTTATTTCTGCTGCAAATTTTAAACCTTTTATATCTGAATGTTACTTTATCTGGGCAATGATTTTCAACTCATTTCTTTTAACCAAGGGTTAATAAATGATTCCAAAATATAGATTTAGTAGGAATTATTTGCCTACATGTTTAGTTACATGTAAATATTTTAATGCTTTAACATGTCTTGAATATTAAATGATATATATAAAATTTTCCACACGTCGGAATAGATATTTTAATTTTAATATATAGACATAGGCGTCACTCGTTTAATTAAAAGAAGAGATATTAACGTCAAACGGACCGTATAAGTTGCGAGAGGCGTTTTAATTGCAATCCCCATAACTACTTACAAATTGCAACTTATTTTTACGCTACTTCGACCAGAATGCTCCAGATTTCGCCCTAGATTTCTTGGTTGGGTTATGAAGACACAGGTATAAATAAGTCAACATGACTGAAAATCACTCTGCCGAATTCGTAAACAATTTGACAGAAAGACTGAATCTATAATGTATTATTTTTTTACCCAGTATCCACTTTTTTACCATAACGCCGGAGTTTTGTGTGGTTCTATTATAGAAGAACTTCGATATACTGCCAATTAGCATTTTAAAAACCAATTGCGAGTGCTCTTTACCATTATCTGGAATCCGATCCACAAATAGCGGTTCTCGTTTTAAATTTAAGAATGAAATATGGATTTAAATGGAATATTGGGCTTCATATTTATGTTACGGCATAACATCACAATTTCGGAACCCGAGGACTCGATATACCAAAACGTTTGCTTTTTCATGGATATTAAACAGATTTTTTCCTGACATGTATTGTGCCTGATAAGGGAGCATCACTTAAACGAACCTCGTAAATTTGTTTGCAGAAAATTTCAACTAAATAGTTCGCTACCTTTTTTCACGGAACCCCGTCCATCAAGATTTACGAACTTTACACGGAATGAGTTATGTTTCATCACGTTACTATATTTTGGATACAACTCATACACTGCGTTAATATATATATATATATATTTTTGTCTTTGAATATGAACTTTGTTAAAACGATGACGACGACGACAACGACGAGACGCTGCAAGATTTATTCCAAAAGATAGAGTCACTCAACAATACACTTGCATAAATTAACACATTGCCACATAGTAATTTAAAATACACGATTTTTTTATGGAGTAAGTTGACAAACTAGCAGACGGGTCATCTGATGGTAAGCGATCACCGCCGCCCAAGGACACTTGCAACATTATAGAACACGCCAATGTGTTGTCAGCCTTTAAGGGAAGGGATTTTTGAAAGAGGGTGGAAGGAGGAGTGAGAGGGAGGGAAGAGGAGAGGGGTACGAGAAAAAAAGAAGGTTTTAGAAGATGATGAGGCAATAGAATCAGAGATACAAAGGGGAGTGAGAGAGGAAAGAAGGTGTGGGCTAACGGACACCTCACTCACCAGAGGAAACATGGAAGCAAAACCACTTCCACTTCACGCTGATTCCTTGTGAGATCATGGTTGATCCGTTTCGAGCCGGCCCGAATTCAATTTTCTGAATTCAAACTATTCAGAGGAATACACAGAGTGGCTGCGTTCCTTAATTAATCATATACGATATACATCCAGCAATTATTGTAGCAACATTTCCCTTCATTTCCTACACCATACCACACTAATCCTTTAACTATATATTATACAATATAGATTAAATCACTTGGTTTGCATGATTGTACTTTAATGTAATACAATATGGTAAGGTAGATTGTTGCCTATTATAAATTTTTAGGATCTGTGTCATTAGAGAAGTATCTATTTACGTTAATCGTAGTCGTAAGTCTCCAGAGATACAGGCATATAGACCGACAGGCTAGTGGGGTGACCGCTAGAATTCTAAATATTTTAAGTTATGGTCTTGCAGCATTGGACGTAGGTTAAATTCCCCCTTACGCTAGTAACGCGACGTTGTGTATCAAGCTGTTAATAAACTTTTTTTCCGTCGTTATACACTTACAAATTGGCGGTACTTGCTAGGTAGCAATACAGTGGTGGTACCCAAGGCGAACTGCTAAAGGCTCTCACCAGTTTAAGGAGTGAAACTAATGCAATGGTATAAAAGAATAAAGGTATAAAGAACTAATGCAAAGATACAAGCTCTTGGAACGAATCAAGCTTGGAAGACAATTTTGACTAAAGTAACAAACATTAACAAATCTCAATTCCCGTATAAAAAACTTCTACTTATTTAGTTTTGTATCAGATCGAATAAAAATTCTTCCTTAGTAAGGTACACAATAAGCATGTACAATATGAATGGAATATTAACAAGCCACTGCGAAAAGGAAGTATGAAATTACGTTTGAATCGCCGAGACATTTCATGTAATAGAATTTTTCCGTGTTCACTGGACGGCCCGGGAGAGCAGGAAATTAGTTCCTCTTCCCCTTCTCCCTTCCCGATCCCCTTCCCTCGCTTAAAGCGAGACTCTAAACATTCCCGCTACATAGGACAATCGTCCTCAATATTAACCCTTGGTAAACACATTTTCTATTTAGTAATAACTGACTCAGCAGGCTCTATGATTTCGATAGATATCTCAAGAACTACTAAGCTCGTTGGAAAAAATAACGCTTTAGGTCTTAAGTTTAAAAAGGACCTATTCGTCGATATTTTCATTAGCTCATTTGACATTTTCAAGATAGCAAGCAAAACCTTTTTCAACCTGCAAAATTTTAGTACAGACTAACTATTAGCTATTAGTTCGGCTCAATTGAGGTGGCCAGTGAACCATCCCCTTAAATCCCCCCTCTTTCACTCAATCCCCCCTTCTCCTAAAATTTCCCACCATAAAGGCTGGCAACGCATTTGCCTTTGATGTTGTCAATGGCGGTTATTGTTACCATCGGGTGAGCTGCTTGATCGTTTACCTCCTACTCCATACAAAAATGTTAATCGAAACTCAATTAAAACGCAAACAACACATTTTATATAAAAATCCTAAAACATTAAGTGTTAAGCGCAAAATACTTTATGACATGTCGATTCGTATTACTGACATAGCAAGTGTTACCTAGATCCTAGATTGTTCCTAGATTTAAGTAATATTCATCCGGAAAAAACGCACGTTAACAAATCGGATTAAACAACAATTTCCAAAAGACATTACGTTTCAACGGGAACGAATAAACGCCGCATATTTTCCATAATAAACACGAAAGCGATAATAATTCCTTAAGCCCCGTATGTCATCCAGAAATGATTGCACGAGGAAACCACAGACGAGTGCTCTCCCGAAATCCAATTACAAATTCAGAGCACGGTCAACCCCGGAACCTATAAATTTTGCACAAACAATAATGGATGCGAGAGGTATACCTTTAGCCGAATATGTTCTGCGGATAGCTGAATTAGCCGTGCTGAAATTTAAACCTTATTTCTATCTGCCATATGACCTTTTGCTATACAAATGGAGTTTTGAACCGTGCAAAACTATCGTGGGAACGATATGCACGCTAAAATACGTATATCCTTTTTTTCTGCTTAAATTAAAAGCGTACTTCGGATGGCGTATTCAATCTGTTGTGTGCAAAGTGGTACGCTTTTGTTTTTCGTTCGAAATTCGACTTCAGCTTTGTTTAAAGTTGAAGAATAGATTCTATAACGCTATTTATGGCAAAAAATTGATAAATTACTAGAAATACTATTTCCGTAAATAAGATATTACTAATATTTTCGCCATCGCAAAGAAGTAAAAGTCGTCAATAATGTTTTCTACGAGTCTTTCTACGATTTCAATTATCTCCGACCCGTCGTGAATAGTTTCTGTAGGTTTCTTTTCATTGGCTACCTAATTACCTGGCACATATCCAATCAGAATACTTTGGATAGTAATTAGTTCCTTTTTTTCTTTTTGCTAATTAATTAGGTTTTTGTTAGATTTTTCGTATATACATAATGACCATGTTTATAAGATCAATATGATCTTATAAACATCGTCATTATCAAAAAGTATGGCGTTTTGTATGATAATTATAATATAATATATAATTGATTTAATGATTTAAACGATTAATAATACAGAATATATACACGATAAACAAATGAATACAATAACGCTTGTAACCTCTGAGTCACTTGTCTGCTATATGTATAAATAACATTGGCAATCTCAGAAAGACAGCGAAACCTACAAAAATATTTTGACAAGTAACGACCAATTTTAAAAGTAACATTAACGTAATCTAACAAATACGTTGATTTAAGATGATAATCTTTAGGCGATTGAAGAAACCTTTGTCTATCTTTGACGAGACGTTTAAAACCGCTCGGATTTAACATCTGACGTACCAGGCGAACATAGCTCGGGTGATACGTACGTCGGACAAGAGAGACACAAAACGCTAGTGCGCCACGAGCCCTCGAGTCGCGCGCCGTCGAGGGCCGGCAGTGATTAGAGCGCGCTAACAAAGCGCAGAGTGCTCTTAACCTACATGCTGCGTCTCACAGCAGCAACGGTGACACTCCTTGCGACCGCTGCAAGCCTGGTACCAGCAGCCACTTAATAAACGTTTCCCATTGGTCTTTTTAGTCTTCCATCCTACCATTCCTTTTGATCTTCCATTCCATTTTGGCATCGCCAATTTCTCCTAAACAACTTTAGCGATAAATAAAAAGAGCATTCAAAGATAAACAAAAACGTTGCCAGGGTTATAACGTCGTCTTCGTTTTATCAGTTGTTTATACGTATGTAGATAACAATTCGTTCGCTCGAAAGTAACTCAAAAGGCGCCATGGACTCAGACGAAGCAGTAAATAAAACAAAGAAGCGTAGCGTAACATCCACCGCGAACGGCGCAGATAAAACTGAGACGTCGTGGCGTCGAAATATTGCAGTTTCATTTTATTGTGCTACGAGTAGCCACGGACTCTCTGGAGTGGTGATATAACGGCGTTTAATAAACTGTCGGCGACGATACCTACTCGTACTATGCGGTGCTGAGAGGACAATTCGAGCACCGCACATATTGAATCTTACGCGACGACAGTACTGTATTGATTCTATAGCGCTCATGTTCGCGTACCGTCGGGCAATAAAGCGGTTATCTGTGCTCGTTCGCGCCGAAACGACATGGTATTGCCCCTTCGCGACAATAAAATGGCGGGAGCGCACGGGGGACATTACGGTAAGTGACAACGTAATTACTCGCAAACTACGCAGATGAGAGGTAGCTTTCAGTTAGTAATTTGTTTCTGAACTTTGTTTAATATGCCCCTCGACGGGTTTAATTTGTTAGGTTGGATGGCGCCGTTGTTGGTGAGGAATGCTGGATGCTGTTCCAATGTCAAAGTTTACGGAGGGCGCTTAATAAAGTGTCTTAATTGATATATCTGCATCTATTCACAAAATATGGACGAAGCTTATTAAAAAAAACGCATTAATCTTGTATCGGATTGAAGTAACTTTCACACTGCAGCTGTTTCGTTTAATATATTATACCAACTCAAACATTAAACTTGCAACACTATGAACGAAACACAATAATGGTTTAATTCCTAACTTTTAGTCTCTACTCGTTAAGTGCCTGCATATACAGTTCTACTAGCGGGGACATAGATAGTAAAAGGTTTAATGTTTAGTTGAAACAACACTTAGCGCATTTATTTTCACGGGACAAAAATAGATATTCGTTCTTATTCTAAGTCATTATGAAACCAGAACACCATTGGAGAAATATTTAAACATTTATTAATATTACATAGGTGTTCTTTACTAAGAATGGATGTTTTTGGTAATTGTTGTTCTCAAACTAAATAGGAAATCTGATGATTTATGAGCAAGTTTGTAGATAAAAAAGTAACAAAGGAAACCAATGAAATGGATTTGTATAGCTCAGTTAGGATTGTAGTCAAACACTAACCCGTTCTTAATTTAAAACAAGAAGTAAAATTGCATCTTTTAATGCCACAGGTTGCGTTAATTCTACAGGAGTTCGCAACCTTTATGCGTTCAGTGCGTACATTAGGTGAGTGTTAAGTGAAATTTGGGCATATAACACGGTAGCATCATAGCAAGCGAGACGTTGAACGTACGAGTCATTGGTCTTCAAAGGCTGGGTTATTACGCGCTAAGTAGACACTTTAAACTTATTATGAGCGACGTGAATTCGCTCCAATTAATTTTACATCAGCGTTCAGACAAATGGCTGTAATATAATAAATAATCAAACATGTTTCTAATTTACCAAAGGATTAATTCAATTTTCCAATTTAATTTTTTTAATTTTACGTTTTTAAAATCTTAAAAATCGCAAGAAAAGAGACCAATTTTGAAATACGTACCTACGTGTTTTGAAGTTTATTTTTAAATTATTAAAATTAACAAAAGAAGAAGAAGTACCTCTATCGCTGTCAACGTTTTGCATAAAAGTGTAGCTCATCAGAGATTTATTTTCGCAATCTAAATATAGCTTTCGGCCCTCGCCGAGTCGGATAAAGTCGGACTGCAGACTGCAACGAATAAAACGTCTAATAGCACTCATGAAATATTACTGGGCACGATGAAACCGGTGATTCGGGGTTTATGAGGCGAGACGCGGGGCGTATTTTACTATTCATCTATTGTTAGGACTGGGGGATGGATCGTTAAGCCATTGTTGGTTGCATGCGCCGTCTTGCCAATAAAGAACTCGGAATGGCACCACGTGATGGCTAACTATGTTAGAACAAAGGTTACAATAAACAAGCCACTGTGTTATCAGTGCACCTTGTACTCCATTAAACACCTACCAACGTAATAGTTTGCACGAAAAAATCGTCCATCGGTTTATGTATGAAATTTTAAATATATTTAGTTTTATTTTATCAATCTAATGTTTGTCAACGCTTGCATGATATTAACATGTTAAAACCATTTATAGTATAAGAAGCTATAAGGGATCTTTTTACAGAGTAGAATTTTCTAAACGTAAAGTTGGTTAACAATAATAATAATAATATCACGGAACCAGCTTGGAGAACCGGCTTGTATAGTAAGTACTGCCACTGCATGGAACATCTCACACATTACCATCTGATCCCAAAGTGGGCAGAGCCTGTACTATAGTTATTAGCCAACTGATATACATACTTATATAGATAATAAACACCCTGACACAGGGTGGCAATCGAACCCACGATATTTAGCTTTGCAGTCGGAAGCATTAACCTCTGCATCAACGGGCCAGTCAATTGCTAGTAATAAAATAAACTAGGAAATCAAACAGTTGAAAAGTTGAAGCTATTGAAAAAATTAATCTCCCCCTACTACTGGTCTGTAAATGATTACTACATGTAGCAATGTGTAAGCACCACTGTGTGCTGGTTTTAAACATTATTATTGGGCATGAAGATGGACTATTTTATATCCCCAAGACAGGGGTGCTCAAACTTGAACTGCTGACGATCCAACCTCAATATTGTTAGACTCCGATCGATCGATTCTATCGGGCTGGAAATATATGATTTAGGATTGTCGATGTCGATGTCTACATATGCCAACTGTACCATAGGTATAAGTAAATATATGGGGACGTTGCAGAATTTAATGGCCATATCAAAAAGCAATCGCGGTCGACCGTTTGAGCACCTCTTCCCTGAGAGGTGACCAAAGTTTACTACGTCTGGCAGTGTGTTTTTATGCCGCTCGCACCAGACATACGACTTGCTCGGCGCGTTTCTTTATTTCAATCCTTAGAGGAAGAGTAGAGAATATATACATCGTTAGTTCTCATACGAAACTTTACTTTGGATACTTTTTATCGCGGTAAAATTAAAATGAATTGAGAAATACTACTCAAAATCAAAGTCTATGCGAGAATTAATAAAATGGAAAAATGAAGGCAGACAACCTAGTCTCATTATAAGTTGCATGATCAGTAAGGAAACGACCAGCTGTCGCATTCGACAGTGAATTGAAGGCCGGCCTTTGGAATGCAAATAGTTGGAGTGGCTCATTTGAAACCTAAGATGGCGTGCCCATCCACAATAGTGGAGTGATTTATTTCATTCAATGCTGATTGAAATACTCCACAACGGGACTAAGTGAATAGATAACCGGTCGTCTGTGTATAAACCTAATATAGGTTTTTAAATTCCCATTAACATAGTTTACCTAACTTAATATACATTTCAGAAAAATGATTTGTTTTTTGACTTTTTTTGATTAAAATAAATGTTTGCAATTATAATGAAAAAAGCACTTTTAAATATTACCTGTGTAAAAGCAAAAATAAGGTTCCACAGACAAGGCAAAGATGCTCTTTGATATTCGAAAGCATAAAGTTCACTTATACTACACACTATACCCTAGTGGCAAAACCTGCAAAAAACTGAATATGTATCGGTCGGAATATGTGTGTTTTTATAATAAAAAATATTAGGTTTGTGAATCACATTCTACATTTAAAATAATTATTTGTATCCTCTTGAAACATTGCATTAGCATATCAAATTTAAATTTAACTTATTTATATTTATATAAAATATTTAAAAAAACACACACAGAGAGACTTGTTCCAAGTTTAATATTTTTATTTTTATTCAGCCCAAAGTAGAACCGACATGAACAATCGTTTATACATAAATGTTTCTTTATAGATATTAGAAAAACGATACAAACATGAGTCAGCAGTAGCCGGGGAACGAGCGAGTGTAATTCAACATTATTATACTATAGTATCAACTTCATTGTATCTTTTCTGTTATAATAAACCTCCTTACTGAAATAGAAAATCTAAAAATGTGTTACTTAGGTTGGCAGTTTTTCCTTCCTTCAATCATCATCATCAGGGACACGTATCGTGGAGTTTTATAATCACGAACACAAAGAGAGAAATCTAAGATAAAATGATGTTGCGATCTCCAGTCCATAATACGGTGCACACACAAAACTCGTAAACTCTGGTATAACTATAGTCTGTAGTCCCAGTGGCAAACATTTAAATCCGAGTAGCATCATTTAAACTATTCTATTCCGCATTGAATTGAAAAACTAATTTACTCCAAATTAAAATCTACGCAAAAAATTCATGAATAATATGTAATATTCTATAGCCCCTTCGATTAAGGTTTTATCACTTAGTTGATATATATCACTAACCCTTAAGTTTTTGCTATATTTGGCTTCATTTTCACACAGAAAAGCATATTACCTTCAAAAGCTACCGAGCACTTTTTGGTTTAAAGATATTTAACGACTTAAAAAAGCTAATAAAGTGCATTACGATACAAAAAGTTGAAGTAAATTGGGTTCTATAAAATTTAACACAGACAGTTAATGACCCGAGCGTGAAGTTTCTAAAATTTTGACGTCATGAAGCGAAATTTATCGCATCTTTTAACGATCCGTTAACACAGTACTAGCCTTTTAAGTACAAAAGTGCTCCCGTAATGTCTGCGAACGGTCTAGACGCTTACAAAGTAATAAATACGAATATTCCTCACAACTTTGCAACAAACGCCTCCCCACTGAATAGACAACAGTTTAATTGAAATAGCAAATATTTACATTTAATATCACGATTTGGTTAGAAGGGAGATCTTCAAAAATTTGTCTCTTGGACAACAATAGATCTCTATTCCAGTCGGGATACATAAATATTGAATACAGCTATGGGCTAGATTGAGCTCAAAATATTCCTCCACCCACTTAGTACTATCGCATACTAGGCTTTACCCGCGTCTTCACTCGCGTGCATTTTGATTTCAGCAGGATTGATTAAAAAAATTATAACGATTCGTTGCGAAACACATTTTAATATTTATAATAATTGAACAATATTATGCTGCACGTCCATCCCATCCGTGATTTTAATATTCAAAAATTAGGCGAAACAGTGATTTACTTCCAGCGCGGAAGGCATTATTTTTTCTAAAGAAAGGTAAATTAATATTCAACGAAATTTAATGTATGAAACATTTAAAAAAACTGATTCACGCATTAAATTATAATTAATTAATCTATACAAATTCATATACATATGTGTATACTATTTATAATTAGAATCTTAAGTTTTTCAGAAAAAGGTCTACTTTGGTTAAAATCTACATTTATTTTATTTATTTATTATATTTTACTATTCTACGTTACACATGTGCACTACAAACAAAAAACAAACTAAAGTAAGTATTTTAAACAGGCTGGCACAAGCACTTTGAACATTAAAAAAAAGACTATTATATTTTTGATTTATTTTCTCCAATCTACACCTATTGAACTAAACATAAAATTAATCTGTCATCGCTATTGAACATTTAGATCGAAATCCAATAAACCGTCTGGTACATTGCAACAATACATCGTCGATGACTTTAAATTACCCCCTCGCAATGAATCAATGCATTTAACCAACCAACAAACACGTATTGAGGCAATGACAAGCAATTAACACCCCGGAGCTAATATACCGAAATTAACAGCTTACTTACATTAATCGCTTGTATACATGGACGGCCATGTATTAGAATATAGATTAGTTATAATATTGGTATTATCTGTCTGCCATCTAATACAATAACGACGATAAACATCCCATATAAAATAACCATGTATTTAAACTCATATAGAGTTTTTCTTTTTAAGAAAAACGATAATCAAGAGTTAGAAAGAGCAAAAACATGAGATGATTGTTACTTGTTACTAAGCATAAATCTAAATCCAGTAACTACACAGGACAGGACTTGCCCGGGTGGACTTGGATTTTGCGACAACATTTTTTGTCTTATACAACAACTTATGTCACATGAAATAATTGCTCATAAGCAAGCATCGCCACCTAGTTTCGAAAAACCTAAAACAACTTTAAAATTAAAAAAATAAAATGAACTACATAAGAATGCTGCGAATGACAATTTCCACGTACTTACTGAGTATAAAAAGCAACTATGTTGACGGCAGGCGTGCATTTTAGCCCACAAAGTTAATTACTTTAAATTTATTCCAGTTGCGATTTCATATACCAGGCGGGCAGGTCGGTTGCTTTAGCTCTGAATACACGCGAATTATAATTACAATAACGCGCAGAGGGAAACATTCTCATGTTAAAATGTACATTTTCAGTGATATAATAATTTTGAACTGCCCTAATAAGGCTTTAGAACGTAAATAATAAAAGATGGCGTCGTGTGAAATGTGGTAAGGTTTTATTTCGTATTTCTACTTACTGTGTTAATTTATAAACGTCTGTATAAAATGTTAAAAGATTGATAGTTCGCTTCGATCGCTTCATTATCCAAAACGTTTATGACATTTATTTTCATATTTTAAACGGGCGGTTTAAAATAATTCGCTTTTCTGTGAAGGTATAATTTTATAAATGATAGAAGAAAATAGTAAAATTCATATAACATAAAATAAGAATAAAAAAAATCAGTTAAATTTTACTCTATATGTGGAACGTATAATAACTAAACAACATCCTTAACTTTAGAAATTAATTAGCTGATAAGCAATTAAAAAGTTGTCAAATGGCGGCACGGATTTTAATTACGGTATACAATTTTAACCGTGTACATTAATTATCCTCCGTCGTGTAGGGAAAAATTTATATATGCCTACACAAAATTTAATATATATTTAAAGTCGTAAATTTTGTAATGTAAACGAACGAATCACAATGTTACATCCGCCATCATTCAACGGGCACGCAATTAAAGGCTGCAAATGTTTAACACAAACAATAGTTTAGTAGATTTCGTTACACAACAATGCTCATAATTGATGCAGCAATCCGATTAGTCACACATACGGATCGTGTCCAACGACAGCCGAATACGGGAAACTGGGCATTGTCTGATAGCACGCTCTGCTGACCGTATATAAAGTTCTGTTGGGCAAACGTTTGCGGCCAACGGTCCGGTTGGCCAAATGTTTGCAGCCAACGGAGCTTCAAACAAGCCGGTTTCGGAACGGAGTAGGACGGACGCCAAACAGTTTACACAGACAATGGCTGTTGCCTCGCTCTGTGAATTGCATTAGCGCCAGAGCTTACGCCTTAATTGTGCCCGAAGGCTGTTCTACGCAAGCATTTCCAGACCATTGTGCATGCACTCTGGCTGCGAATTCAATGTTCGACTAACTCTCCATATGGACTTAGTCTTCGTAGCTATTGTCGCCTAATAAAATAATGAGACGGAAAAAATGGATTCAATATACAATCTGACTTCGTATGTACATTCTCTTGCGTTTTAATGTTAGTTAAAGGGTTTTCCTGATGTCAAAGCAGGATCTTTAAAGTCATATATTTGTGGTAGGCACTGGCGGTATTATCATACACTAATACCGCCACTGCCTACCACAAATATATAACAGAACATACTGAGGACTAAAATTTATATATTTTAATTGGCACATAATTCCCGAATAATTTATTTTTAAATTTGAGCGTTGCGGGAATTATGTGCTAATTAAGATTTATAAATTTT
>DWHO01002970.1:0-12589 GCA_018247575.1 Eurytides lysithous rurik
AGGACAAAATATTTGTGCGATGAGCATAGGTATTTGTTCTGTGTCTGGGTATTAATTATCTATATAAGTATATATTTCAAATATATATAATATAAGTATGTAAATCAGTTGTCTGATTACCATAGTACAGGCTCTGCTTAGTTTGGGATTAGATGGCAGTGCGTGAGAGGTCCCATAGTATTATTATTATGGAATATCTCACGCACGATTATTTTATTGTTATTGAATTTTCCATTGAGTTGTTTTTAAATGACTAAGTATGCGAATGCAGAGTTTTTCCAGTTCGGTTTAGTTTCGGTGTAAAACAATAATAGCATATCGCCCGCGGCCTCTTTTTGAGCCGATGTTTGCGTTTGCCATTTTGGATCTACCGTGAATTTGCTTCTATTGTATATATGCAGGCAATGGACCTAATGGTACGAAATAAATTCTTTCACAAATACAAAGCTTAGTTAAATTATAGTAACTTACTGGGTTGATTTACTTTGTTTACGTTTAAAAATTATATCATTAAAACGTATTATGGTTGTGGTTTTATTTAAAATTTTCTTTTTTTAACCTTAACGTGTCTTAATAGTGTTAATATAGCTTGCAATATTTTCAAAGCTTTGTACTTCAATTTTCTTACAGCAAGATGAACGGTGTAGTAATATTATAATGAAACAAGTGTTGCACTAAATTTCGTTAAAAAAAAAACGCACAAAAAGCGTGATATATAGTTTTTAACTATCTGAGATAAAACTTTATGGCGTACATAAATGAAAACTGTGATCTTAAGTTTTTAGACACGAAATAGACAAGAAGTTCTCAGCGCATAGTCCGTGCTCACGTTAATCCGCCTGTTCATGTTTCACAGACGCTTGGAATATTTTTACAAGTATTTTAAGAGGCTTATGACTAACGAGTAAAAGGAAATATTTATTGCTTTCAAGAGGAATGAAGAGCTACTTATAACAAAATCACTACGTAATTGAGCTCTGTTTTAATAAGGTATTTTCATTTTCAGCAGCGAAAAGCGCACTTAAGCGTTGTAGACTGACTTCAAGCGTTTTTGTTAGAACTTCATAATTTGTATTGTGAAAAGAAATAACTAATTATAAATGTAGACAATATTGACTTTATCGCCCCCGTTAATCATTGTCTATGTTTTGTTAATATTAATTATTTTTTACATATATTAGTTAGACAAACGAGCAAGAGGCTCACCTGATGGTAAGCCGCTTGCTCGCTTCCGCTTTACGCCGATTTTCTATGAGGTCGTGGTTCTTATCCGGTTCGAGCCGGCTCATTCAGTAGCGGGACGAGCTGCGTGGCTTTACCACCGTAAAAATGACACATGAAGTATGATTATTTAAATTACGTCGTAGAAATCAATAAATTAAACCGTGTCTGTTGAATATTTTTGTTTTTGCTGGTTACTACGTTTATGCTTTCTAGCGTCGACGATGTGTTAACTGTTTTCTTAAATGCCGTACAAGAAATTTTCCGACAAAGACGGTCGACAATAAAGTACGAAAATCTTTGCGGGTGATATTCGTACTTTATTTTCCAGAAGTCATTGTATAACATTGATAAGGTACGTTCAGTAAAAGTGCTTCGACATTTCTCATTTATTACGATAATTGGTAGCGTATTTATTCATCAATCGCGCTAGTCTCAGGCGTCGTACGTCGATATACGGCTAGGGTTGGGCGCGTGTGAGCGAGGGCGGCGCCCACGGCGTCCAGCTGCGCGGCACCGCGGCGCCGCCCCCCGCCGACGATCATCGCCCGCCATTATCCCTCCAGCATTAAGCCACTTAGCTCAATCATGATTAATGTTTCACCGAACGCGATCCGACCCCGAGGCAAATAGAAAAGTTATTTACTCGACGTTCGTAATTAGGCATTCACGAGTCGTAGCCGCTCTGCGGGCCGTCTGTCTACGCGCCTCTGTCGCCGGCTAGACCGGCTGTCTGCTTCTTTGAGCCTGGCACCGTTAATTTCGTTCGTGTGCATCTATTTTCGATACGTTACTAGATTCCCGTATAAGGGACGAATTACTTTGACTCTATAGCTGCAATCAACATGCGGAGTGTGTAATTAAATCGAAACGATCCTTTTTCACTTTGATTTCTCTGAATTCGTTAAAAAATTAAATTGAAAAAATAAATAAAATTAAAATGTAATGAATTATTATTGATAATTGATTTGATTAATGATGATTGATAATTATTAATTGATATTAAAATGTGGTCAGTTTTTATTTTGAAATTCATAACATATTTTTAGCCGCCGTCGTGGCTTAGCGGCTTTTTAAATTGAAGGTAGTGGGTTCGAATCCAACGGAGGTCAATAACTTTGTTTTATTTATAGTTTCTTAATTGGTTAAGACATTTCTTTATGAGGCTGAGTACACGATTACCGGTCATGCTTCGAAAGACATGTTAAAAGGTCCCGTCTATCAGTTGACGTCATTTCGCAGTAGTACTCGTTTTTCGGATGTTGAGTGATGTTTTGAAGACTGGCCGCTAAGGCCAAAATCAGTCGAGACGTTAGTAGAGAAAAAACTGTTAATTTTAAGTGTCTTAACTTAAATTAATTCGATAATAAAAATTCTTAACGGATTTGAGTTAAGGAAGATATATCTTGGCACGCTTTCGAGATGATAATAGTCATCTGATTTCCCAAGGAATTTGCATATTATTATTTACGACTTGATCAGTATAAAATATTTGATATAAAAGTTTGTGTTAAGCATTTTTAGTTTTAGTTTGTTTAATAATATCTAAACTATACAGTAGGTTCATTCATCATTCTTTGTTCGTTTTTGTTAGTTATGAGTTATTTTTTTTTATTTCAGCAATTTTTTTAATCATTTTCACACTCAAATATTTCTGTCAAAAAACTTGAAAAGATTGTTGTACTTAGTTTTTATGGTGTCGTGTACAGTGTACACCCTGTATAACAGTTTCATTCTTCGAAATCGAGTTGAATCTTACTTTGGCGGTGGTGATGGTACGGGTTCCTTTTATTACATTCATCTTTATGTTTATTTTTTCAGTTCACTGATTCGTTTCCGTGTAAATAAAGGAAGCAATTTTCTCGTCAAAACTAACGTTGTTACATACGGCTTAATTGGTTACCGATGTTTTTATTAGTATTAAATATTAAATAACTAGCTTAAACTGAAATTTCGTCATTAGTCGACATTTCAGCTTAAGCTAGTTACTAAACAGCGAGCATTAAGCCAGTTAAAGAATGCAATTTAACTGACCGTTCACCTGATGTGATAAAACATCTATAAAAAAAGTAGGAGTGCAGTTGTTTTATTAGCCATAAATAAGTTTAAACCCGTTTTAGCTCAGAGTTTTTTTTTATGAGACATAGTACAAAGAAAGGCAAGTCGTGCGCTCGCGTAGTATTTTGAACTTTTTGACTTATATTGTTTGTTCTCTTCACCCAGTAGACCATCTTATATTATGTCTATCTCTATTTCTAGTAATTGCGCTCGCAACGTATTAATTCTGCTCTTAATGATACTGAGAATAACATAATAATGAGAAATACTAATTTGTTGTTGCCCTGTTTATTTCTACGAAATAATCAAAAGCTTTTAACGAAAACATTAAAGAAAACATTCTTTATTCTATTGTTTTGTCTTTCTGAATACTTTAAAATAAACAAGTATTTTTTATGGTTGTTAATTAGAAAATCTATTTGTAAACAGTTCTTATCCGGTTCTAATTGGCTCTCGTTGATCTCCTAAGGGATTTCGTTTTTTTCCATGAAATTAAAAGCTGCTTAAAGATTGTTTTCATCAAGAACAAGAAAAACAAACAAAACTTTTCTACTCATCAAGGCATAATTTTTTTATAAACATCTTTAATCCAGTAATTATCATGTCTTCTTATCTGGTTGTTTATCAATCGCGTCATATACAATTCAATAAAATAATTCCACGTAGCTCGAACGGCATTGTTCCGCAGTAGGGTCCGCACCTGTCGCCGTTGCATGTAGACCGCTACAGATTCACGTCACGAGCACGGACTGTTTTGTTTGAGCCTCCACCCGCTTTAATGCGTAATTTGTTGTGAATGCCGCGGGAATTGGCGCGACGTGAGGCCATCTGCAATTGAAAACGTATCCGCCGAGGAACAATCCCCGCAGATACAGTGTGCCCACGAGCCCGTTGTATACAATTTAATATCTCTCAACTGACGTAGTGTGTGACGAAACGCCGGTCATATAGACTGCTATACACCGCCTACGTGCTAAATAATAGCACGTAGGCGGTGATGGCGTGGTGCCTATGACGTCAACACGGACTAGAATTACGATGAACAGAGATTTTTTTTCATTATGATAGATTATGGTACTTTTTAGTTTCAACAGTGGCAAATCAAATAGCTAACATATTCAAAGTGCTCGTAGCGTAAAGCGGAGGTCCAATACTAAGTAATAACATTTCATGCCGGCTCTTTTCTCGTGCCGGAAGTAGCAATTTTTCCATGACATCCGGCACCCCACCGCGCTGTCCCCGACATCCGGGTCACCTCACCCGCTACGCTGCATTCGATATTATGACTGTTATTCAATATTTGTTCACTCTATATCATTCCCTAAGTTACTTTTATTTGCTACTAATATTTGTTTTCTTTTTAATACCAAACATGTAAAACCTATTTATTTTTTAGCTATTTTTATATTTTTTCGTCTATTCGTCCGGCATTAATTTAAAAAAAATATTGATCATACAGATTTTGCTAGTAAGATGTAGTAGTTATCTTTATTTAATTTTTGTGAGCATTGTTTCCGTTGTATTTATAAATAATTTAATAATGTTTACTTTATTGGTATTTTGTTTCATTACTTTTGATAATTTCTTAGTTTTTTCAGGCTTATAATTATAGTTGCATGTTATAGGACAAACTTCTATTATTATTTTACTGAAAACTTTCATATTTGTATAAAACGATCGATATTTGTATAAAATAATCCATTTGACTAACTTATATTACAACTCTTGTAAAATGAGTGCAAAAGAAAAACTGTCACTTTATTATATCTTAGTATTAGCACTTTAAGTGGATGATCTATCTTAACAACTTTCAATGAGTACGTTTGGACCCGTAAATTCTATCGATTAAGTAGATGTATGTTATAAAGAAAGGATCCGAGGATTATTTGCGGTGGTAGAGCCACGCAGCTGCTCCCGCTGCTGAATGGGCTGGCTTGAACCGAACAAGTACGACTTTACAGAAAAACGGTGTAAAGCGGAAGTGTTTTTGCTTCTGCATTTCATCCGTTGTGTAAGGTGGTCGGTGGGTCATCCCTTCCGTCTTCCCTCTCCCACTCCCCTCCCTATAAAAGGCATTATAGAGCGTAGCTTCCTAGCTACGTTGCGGCACTAACTATTCTTTATACAGTCATATCCCATTTACCTCGCAAACATCCCGCCCTTCAACTTAATTCCCAAATTTTAAGAGACCAACCAACCGACTTTTCAATTTACTTAGCTGTTAGACAGTTCGCTTCTTAGTTTCCCATCTCCAATTCTATACAAATTATACCCCAAATCCGCTGTTATATTTTCGACCTTTTGGTTGGGCTTTTAGGCCGACAACAGCGCGACAGTAAAAATGTTGTTAAGTCACCTCGACTTCAAAGAAAGAGATTTTTGCGAAGGGTACACCGTTCTAAGCAAATAAACACAGCGCCGACTATTAAATAACCTTCAATGGACAAATTATTTTCCGGCTTTAGAGGCATTTGTTATAGATCGCTCCGACGCGCGATTCTCTTTCAATACTTCCGTCTCTCCCCGCCAAATACCCACTTAGTTCCTCTAATGGGTATTAATTCGCAACGTAATTATGTTATTTGATCGAAACCGTTTTCTTGGGGCTTAAATTAAATTACGGAAGTTTTGTATTTCGTGCATTGAGTATTGTTCGTGTTACAACGACGTTGGTTGTAAACGTGATTGAGCCAAGATCATTGTATTATAGATTATAGACAAGAAACAAAGACAAATGTTTGATTTTTGATGTATGAAAATACAATGTTTTGAAGGATGGAATATAATTAATTCAAGAGATTATTAAAAGTAATACGAACTTAGTGGGCAAAGAGATTTGCCATTTCATAGTTCCGGATGACGAGCGCAAAAAAAACTTAAGAAAGCTCGTACAGTTCATAATAATGCTGTTATAGGTAAGCGTGTGGACTACCACTTGCTCTTTCTTTAATTTTTTTTTTATTATAAATTATTTATTTTAAATAAAATCTTACTCAGGTAACTTCACTCACTTACAACTTGTTTTGGAATATACATACATATCTTAAGAGCTAATTTTTTTCTCTTAAAAAAACACTAGAATAGATTGATATAAAATGTATTTCATTATTAGGATAAAAAAGCAACTGTGTCTTATTGTTTTCAAGACAAAAAACACCAACCCGTCCTTCTGATAGTATAGGAAAGGTAATATCAACAGTTGTATTTTTTATTTATGGTTTAAAGTTGTGGTAGATATACTATATCAATGGCGTTATTAATTTTGACAAGAATAACACGCGTTAACGACATATTTTTAAGGGTAGCTTTTGTACACCAGTAATTCGTAGTCCCGGCCACTGGAGCATGGATCAAGGGTAGCTATGTCGATGCTCCCAACCTCTCGCCTCTGTTATTAAGCTCCTCTCAAACAATATGCCGCAAATTGAGTTAACTCACTAATAACGGTATCGCGACCAGGGAGGGCCCGGCAGTCCATTGAGAACGGTGCCAATCTCCTCCCGCCTCTCCGCGGAGTTTCTATTACATTTTATTTCATTGCTCCCGATTAATAGCCTTGTTTTGCGGCCGCTGAAAGAACTGCGTAAAGTAACTGTGTTTTGTTTTTCTTTTTTTTTCTCAATTCCCTATTCTCTATACAGCATTACACATTTGGAGTCCAGAAGGGGTTTTGTCGGAGAAAGTGAGTGAATAACTGAAGCCAAAATAAAAAAAAGTTTTTTGGTAAGCACAAAACAATGTCCGTCAGCGAGAGTTGTGTGAGGCGACGGAGGGGTAGAGGCGCAGGCATACGGCTTCTGGCCCGCATCAGTCCCCCAACTCCAGCGTCGAGCTATGATTTCAATTATTATTAGATGTCGTTATTTCTCTTGTGTTTATTCGCTCCACGTTCCACCATTTTTTTACTTCACCCTTCCTTCCTCCCTCTCGTATTTGCCCGTGTAAACATCAAGACGGAGGTGCGCCGCCGAGCTCGAGAAAATGATATGTTTGCCGCTTTGGCGGAGATGCTCAAACAACGTTGCCCGCTCGTCAAATCAATTCCAATGCCACTTTGACTTGCTTAGTGTTCCATTCGGGAGACAAGTAAAAGAATGCGCTTGTGAAATAAGTCCATCGAAGTTTTTAATAATAATTGGAATGTTTTCGTGATTTGTTCAAAAGATTTATACACTTATATGCTGTTGCCATAACATGCAGTTGTACTAGGGTCTTTTAATTTAAACCTAAACTCGCGATTTCGCTCCCGTTTTTTTGTAAATCTTGGGATAAAAATAGTCCACATCAAACTGTTCTAAAAGTTAATACATACCTCAGACGAAAGTAATGACGTTGTTCCTGTTCCTGGCTTAGAGAACAATAAATTGCTACCACACTTTTAAATATGAAAATGTTCTATAAATCATGCCAACAATGCTTGTACAGTGAAAAAAACCACACAAAATTATTTTTGTTAGCGGAATACGGTAAACTGCAAAACCATAAACATATATCCGGCTAACAAATTGCCGATATCCGGTTACCTGCGCACGAAATTCCTAGCCGTCCGTAGCATCCATTGTGCACCATTGTGCACGACATTGAGAACTTAATGGACTGCCACACTCAGCGGCCTTCGGGTCCCCCGTCACCATCGCCTGTGACAAGCTTGTCGCCGCCGCTAATATACACAATGCGTCTCATTTGTTCGGGTTATTACGTAATGTATACTGCCCATTAGTATAATAATTTAATGCAACGTATACTTCGTATACGTTGCATTATGTATTACCCTTCCAATATGTATACTTCGCTTTATTTTGATTTATTTAGTACAAGAGTAATCGCGATTCGTACTACTTGAAATATGGGTCTTAGTTTCAACTTCAAACAACTTTTTGTGTGTTTTTTTTTTGTGTAGACATGTTTTTTCCGTCGCGAGAGAAATTGAATATCGATTTCGTTATTGGCTTGCTTATCTATAGAATTCGATGCTGTGGGTCCTGTCTTCGATTCTCTTAGTAACTTTTTATTCTGCATTGTGGAAAAGAATTTGCAAACAGATATTTATTCGTTTATTATTTTATTGAAAAAAAAAAAATTAAACCCGGGTTATATTGCCAACATTGCTTTATCACAGAGGCTGTGCATTTTTCAGGCTTGAAATGATGATATAATGTATAGATTGTTTGCACAGAAAATCTTGCAATATTCACACAGACAAATACCACTATCAAAACTGCAAGTCGGCCAAGATTTTCTCGTGTTCTAACGAGCGCTTACTTTTGATTAGAGATAGCATTATAAGTTTCAGTTTGGTCGATTTTTCCCTTTTTCCGAGTTCGAAAACGTGCAAGCAAGCAGATGACATGTTGAGTGGGCCAAGATATATGCGGCGCGGCACAAGCGTGATTCACGATCCCCGTCGCGGGATCCCACACACCTGCGCCACGGATCAGGCACACTCGAAATAAACCCTTAACCTAAGGAGCAAAAGCTTAGTCTCCCGTATAAGAGTTTATCGGAAAATGAAACCTAAGCGGACATCCCCCCTCGTGGCGGAACGTTCTAAAGATCATATTCGTGCACTAGACTTCTTCTTGCAAATCGCGCCGCCACAATATTTCAGCCCTCTTCCGAGAAATAACAATGCCCCGCTCGGGAGTGCACTATAGTGGCATACCGGAACAAAGTAAGCAATGCATCAACGATATAACATTATATCCGAGTGAAAAATGTATCCCGAGACCAGCACGACATGTAATCTTATAAACTATTCTGGTATTTATTCGCAAAAAGCCGAACCAGCCGTCAATGCCCTGCCGTTTTCAGCAGTTGGACGATTCTAAGACGTTATTACCATTACGATTATTACCCACGCGTTTATTTGCGTACTTATTGTATTACTGCGACGAAACCAACAATAAATTCTTTAAAAGAACGCTCAACATGGTACAAAGTCAATATCTCTTATTATGCACAGGTTCACCAAAGAGAATGGCAAGGAATTCTACGTCCTTGATCGTATGTATATTTGTTTCCTCTTCGCATTTCATACGAGAAACCATAGCGTTTAAAATATTTTTAATGCAGCAATCCTAATTTAAAGGTTATACTTTTCAATTAGTGTTGCTTTCACTTTTTCTTTAATTATTTTCAACTTTAGATGTCACCGACTTTAATATATATTTTAATACTTTAACAAACAATGAATTTTATAGTTTAATTAAGGTTAAGTTTGGGATCAAGTCGGAATCGACGCCTATTGGCCTGCGTTTTACAAATCAGAGGTTGGGTATTCGATACCTGCGGGAAGGCTTTGTGTTGTTGTTCTTAGTTTGTAATCAAACGTGTAAATCAAAGTGATCAGACCATAATGACCATTAGGTCATTATGGTCTGATCACTCATTGACTCAAAAGTAAGGTGATCTATGCGTCTGGACATGTAAAAAGTTTGTCCGGCTTCTTATTGACGCCATCTAGCGTTTTCTTGGAGAAGCCATTATTAATAGGTCAGTTTTATGTCACCGTCTCAGCGCCTGATCTCTCCGGTCGTGTCGGTTATACTTCCCACCCAGGCTATGAGAGTATGGGGGATACTCTCATAGCCTGGGTGGGAAGTATATAAGTTCCAGGCTATGAGAGTAAGTAAGAGTAATAAGTATCCCGCGCACTTGGCTGATCTCTAGTAGATCGACCGTTGCCGGAATCAGTCGGGAGGATATTATTATTACTAATAATCTAAATTTGTTCGACATTTGCTCAGCCGTTTCTTTTTGGTTATTTTTGTCACACTGATCAATAATTTAAGACCCCAATAATGACCGATCATGAAAAAACAACATTAGCAACATACCGGTGAAATATCTATTTACCTTCATAAACATACCTTCGTGTAATGATTCATACAACGTAACGCAAGTTAAAGTGTATTTTATAAAATTTCTCGTTGAGCCGCAAAGATCCGCATAATATCTTGAACATATTTCCATTCTTCCGATTCGAAAAACGTAAACTGTTAAGTACAACCTCACACAATGAAGCGGGGAGGCGAGTTTCTGGGTACAAGCGGGAAGTTCGGGGACAATAGCGAGCCGGCGCGCTTATAAGCCCTAGCAGGTGACGGACTCAACTTTTCATACAATGCGGCTCTATCCAACGCCAAATATACTCCGTGAAAGACGTGAAAGCTTCACGGGACTAACTTTGTTAGGTGTTTTGATACTTTTTTTTTTAATAAAAAAAATAAATAATTGAACTTGAAGTACCGACGCAAGATCGTGTTTCCACTTTTTATGTTTGTGGAATTTTTATTATCCATACTGATATTGTGAATGGTATTATGTAGGTTGGTTTTAGTTTATTCCAAGCAATAACGGAATTACAAATCTATGTTCAGAGTAACAGTGTGTGAGAATGGCATATGCTATTATATCGGAAAAAGCCTGCCTCTTTATGATATATTCGTGTAGAAACTAACATTCGGAATAGCTAAGTCGCAGGCTATACCTAGAGTTTTAAATTTACTTAATTGCTTGCTTAAGTGTGCCAATTTGAGTAAAGTAAAAGAGCTACATAAGATGAAAATATTATGCTTGGTGATAGAATATATGTTGACCGGGTTGAATATTTGTTAATTTGAATATATGGCATATGTATGGCACGGTTGTAGAACCACGCAGCAGCTTTGGCTACTGCTGAATGGACCGAATCAGATCTCATAAAGAAATCCACGAAGATCCACCTTATAGAAAATTCGGCGTGAAGTGTTTCCGCTTCCGTGTTTCGTCAGGTGAGTAAGGTGGCCGGTGGCCCACATACTTCCTCTCCCACCGTCCCTCTCCCTACCTCTACCAAACATTTTCACCTTAAAGGCTGACAGCGCATTTGCAAAGTTCCTCTATATTGCTCGATGGTAATTGCTTACCATCAAGTGACCCGCTAGCTTGTTTGAGTCCCCTGTAAAAAAATGTTAATTATTTAAAAATTGACTTGTTTAATATTCGACCAAAAATTGTATTACGGGATCACACCGCAGGTATTCATTGGAAATAATGCCCGAGCCAATGTTCAGAGTGCACGGATATTGTATTTCATTTCATTAGCAATTAATTGACGTCGATGCGCTTTATTAACTTGCTGCCTCATTTAATTATGTGTCATCAAAGTGATGGCTGACTTCCTTAATGCGAGTTCATTTATGGAACATGTGATATATCTACGCTCTCGAATGGTTAAATTTTATGTTTTTTTTTTATTTCCGTGTTGGGATGTAAATGGATGTGTTTAAAGTATGTTTTTTAAAATTTCTTTTTATACTTTAATTACTCCTAAACTAAGCTCTTAAGCTAAGCTCTCGTCGATGGAGCTCCTTCCACTTCTCTCTATCTTTTGCTATTCTCTTCAACTCTTTATACCTTTAGTTGGTCAACATAAGCCTTTCTTGGCCTTCCTTTACCCCTTTTCGCTAATATCTGTCTTTATGCTATGGTCTTTATGAAATTGTCGTGTCGTATAAGGTGACCGAACATCATTCCTCTCCTAATTTTAAAGTATTTAGCAGTTTCCTGCTTTCTTCCATTAAATTTAAAACTTCTTATTGCTCTTCTTTACTCTCCAAATAATTCTCTCCATACGCCTCCAGCACCACATTTTAAATGCTTCCTTTTTCTTCATATATATCTTTTAATGCCCATGCCTCGCCTCCGTATAGAGCGATGCTCCATATATAGGTTCTTATAAGGCGCTTTTCAAGTTTTTAAGTTTAGTAAGTCTAAGGCAACAACATGTTTTTTGACGATGAATTCTTTTTTGGCTTTTGCTATTGTGCTCCTTGAGTATACTAGTATCTTAATTCACATCTTCAATTATTTTGTTATTAAGTGCAATTTGATCTATATTCGATGGATTCCTTTGTTGTCTTTCCTTGGTTGTTGTCATTGTTTTGGTTTTATTATTGTTAATTTTTAATCATATTTGTTGAAATGCTAAATCCATTGCTTTTACAATTTTTTCTAACTGTAGTATTGATTCTGCTATAGCTACCATTTAATCTTATTCTTCCTCTTCTTCCTACTTCTCCCTCTTCGTCCTCCTTCTTCTGACTCTACTATGGCAATGAAGGCGCTTCCAATAAACAAGTTATGAGGGGGGGACAACCTTGTTTAATTTCTGCTGTTTCTGTTTCATCTCCCGTTATTATTACTGTTTTTGATTTTTTATTATTTATTTATGTGAAGTTTTTTTATTAGACAACTTTTTTTTAAATGTAAAATTTTGACATAAACGTTTACGTTTGGAACTTCGAGACCAATATTGGTGATATTAAAT
>DWHO01002971.1:0-12589 GCA_018247575.1 Eurytides lysithous rurik
GTTAAAAAGGGACATTTCTTCGTCTTTTTCATTTATTTTTATTAGTTGGAATGATACACATACATTATATAAGTTGTTTAATGTATTTATGTTGTTCCCAGTAATTCAAATTCAAATATTTATTTGCCAATTACATTTACAAAAGATCAACATACAAATGTTTATTTGTCAATTACATGTATAAATGATCAAAAACGGAAACTTAAACTGCATATAAAATTTTAATGGCATTGAATGTGCTTAATATATCGCCTTTTGATCGTGTTAGAGCTGCGGAAGGGACTGAATTTCGTCGACCCGAATTATACCATCGCCGTATACCCGACAAGAGAGCGTTGTGCCTTAGTTGGGCAGTTGGCTCTACTTTTTTACTTAATTCCTTTGCCTCTTTGTTTATCATTTACACATTTTTACAAAAAAAGTAGATCATGTTATAGTAGTAGTTATTTTATGACAATATTTTATAAAATTATTATGTATATGAGCAGTCACTTACTTGCTTTAAGGTTTCGCCTCTTAGAGCACCGTGTTCATCAGTTTCCAAAATGCGCATCTTAATGAAACTAATCATGGCGGCCTTCTCGACGCAGGAGTGCGCCTCTTTCGAACAATACGCAATGAGCTTTGACAGCAGGAGACCCTCGTCCACAGTAGGGAACTGATGCTTCAGTCGCTTTACCCCGTTAGCTCTTGCTGCGAGCATACACACGAGGACGCATTCGCTCGCCGAACCCTATAGAAGTTATAGACAATTATCACTAAATTCGAAACGAGTACAAATAATCTTTGAGCTCAAAGAACTTAAGCGGGGGCAACTAACCCCGCTCTACTCACCTCAATAACACCGCCCCCTTTGCTACCTTCTTCAAGGGCTAGGAAGGCCGGGGGCAAACCAATTGCCTTACCTGTAATTAAAAGTAAAGTTATTCCGTTGTATTAAATCAGTCCTGTTTAAATTTGAATAATAATTATTAGATAGATATTCTTTATAAAACAGCGTGACTTAACATAAATGGAAATCATGTGAAGCTTTGGAATACTTACCCATCCAATCCAACATAATGATTTCTAACTCTGTGCACGCGGGACTCGCAGCCTAAAGAGAAAAATTAGAAAAATATTTTAAGAGTACAAGTAAATTTGTATGACGATTATTAATGTATTATTATACAGACTTGTATCTTATTCTACTGACTAAAAGTAAAGCAATATTTCCGGCGTAGTTACTACGAGTGATATTCCGTCTCATATCTTTCTAACTAACTAGCACAAAGCAGAACCATTCAATTTTAATTTTTATGGTTTAAAATATTGCGTAGCGTTATATCCTTATAGCTACATGTGTCGCACATTCGTGACGCTTATTTTTGAAAACTACAATTCATTCCATAACCTATTTCAAAATAACAAATAAAAAATTTAAAGCCACAAGTAGTTATTACAGAAATAGTCATCTTATCGATTTTAGGAGACAGTTGCGGTAAAATCATTTGCATTCTCTTTTCGTTTACTTCAATATTTTCTCTGTAACATGTTATATTTTTATTATTTTTTTTAACAATTTATATACTAGTAAAATAAAACATATAATAATAAAGTATATAATAATATTACGTAGTATAATATTTGTAATATTATAACATTTTAACATATTATTATTAAAATATACTTTTGTATTGAATTATAATTAGTAATTATATTAGGAATGTCAGAAGTATATTGCATATTTATGAAAGCAATTCGATATTTCTTTACATCTCATAAAGGATATCACTTTATGGTTTTTATAGCATTATAGTAGATAACGCAATATTGATTTCAATACATTTCTTTACAGCATTCTTTCGTTCTTGGGTTTCATTATTTTTATCTGAAAACAGCGATATAATAGATTATTAAACCATGTCAATAATAACTTTCATATCGAACACAATAGGTGGTTATAATACAAATTATGGGTACTTTTATTGAAAAAAAAAATGAAAATTTACTTTATTTCACACAAGAATAATTTATGTGTTAGTTATTTTTAAATGATAAAATCTAAGTGGCTTTATTGTAAAATGTATTGTATTTGTAATTTATTCTACTTAACGAGGTGTAAAAGTTGAACTTTTACATTATTTTTTCTTTCAAAAGATATATCATAACATTTCCTCGCATCTTATACAATACAAATGATAAATTTTTATCGTGTTATAATTATTTTTCCTTATACATAAAATAGTTATCGTATCTTAAACGGCATTAGCTTTTTTCCGCAATTATATTTTCAGTGAAAATATGTTGTTAATTTAATTTACATTTTCAGCACTTTTGTGACATATGCTGAATATATGTTTTTAAAAATAAAGTATTACTACCACATTCAGATTGTTTTATTTATTCAGACTATTTTAATGCCAGCATTTTACATGCACACGTACGGAACTCGCCTTTTGGAAAATGTTACAAATTGGAACGATGAGGCTGAAATATACCTACTTAAACTTATGAATAAATACCGAACTCGAATTTTAGACAAATCAAAGTCAAACTCCAAAAGTGTTTTTCGTTAGTAATCGGATAAGACGAGGTGAGCAGTTCGTGCACCTGACAGTTAATGACGAGCTGCCCATCACAGTACAGTAAATATTTTGAACGGCACGATTTCAAAACTGCTCTGCGCTAAACTCATGACCCAAAGATGTGAGATGTATGTTGTATTTCAAACTTTCGACGGGAGAATAATTGTTATAGCATTAATATAGGTCGAAACAAACCACAAAAAAATTATGTAATATTTTATACGAGACCATCGCATCAGATCGGATACATACTCGTACGGCGATTTTTGTATAGCGCGCAAGTTATGGAAGAGACATCTTGTTGTTGATTGAAAGTGATATTTTTATGCGCTATCTAGAATAGTTATAATTTTTAAGCAGCGAAACATATAGAAATGAGTGTTGCAAAAACATAAATAACAAATTTTAGCCATTAGTATTCTAATTTTTTATATATGATTATTAATCTATTGAATTACGGTGGTAGACCAGGTAGTGGTAGTAGGTGTTCCTCTTACAGGGGCCTCAGGGGAGGAGTTGTGGTAGTGTAACGTAACCCTTCATTACATCATCTGAGCTGATGGCGACCACCGTGGGGTTTTAGTGGGTGTGAGTTCGACATAACCCCGTTGTCCACTTTTTGGGGGCTGCCATGTATCCATTACGGATTTCCCCACGCAAAAAAGGTAGTGGAGTTCTACTGCTGCCAAATGGACTGGATCAACCCGGGTAATTACCACGCCTTTCGTCCGGCGAATAAGGTGGACCTTAAAGGCATATGCAAGTCTACGCATATGCAAGTCTTTCGACTGTCTGATGTAATCCAACCGCCTCTCGGTCGGCTGATTCGAGCATCGGGAGATGTCCAGAACCTTGGTCAGTCAAGTGCTGAACGGTGACTGGATTGGCACTCATGGCAATCATTTCCTAACCGCGGCAGCGGGTTTGGCGGTGTACACTATTAGCTGCTGCACTACAAGGGGACGACACCGTCTTCACGGTGGTACTGCGGCCTGGTTCGGCTCCCTGGGAAAGCCAAGTCAGGCCGCAGCAGCTCTCGTGGGAGAGGGCCTCCGTCAGGCGGACACGCATGGAGTGGGGCGAGATCGTTTAGGTGGACGTGTGGCCCCTTATCAGCGCTATAGGAACTTCAAGCGAAATTTAACGCGCCAAACGGACCACGAACGCATAGATCGACTCCATGCGGAGGGTCCTTTGACGTTATGAATGTCCATGAGCAGGGGTGATCGCTTGTCATTAAGTGAGACGCGTGCTCGTTTGTCTTATACTCCATAATAAAAAGAGTTAGGTAGAGTTGTTAATGGGCGATCGGAAGTCAATAGGCGTTGTAGTGTTTTTGTGTCTCAAGACTCAAAACTGTTGACTGTTTGTCGTAATGACATAAAAATTATTATACTTATATTTATTATCTATAGAACGCTAAAAATCCGTTCATATGGAAGAGAGACACAAGGGGTTAGATGTGGGTTAAAATATTTGCATATAGGCTAGGTTGTCTAACGATAATTTACATTTTTAATTAAATAAAATTCTAAACTAATAGCCTATTTCCGATGTAGAAAATTTGTACCGGATACTTTATACACCCATTGAACCTAATGATTTCTTTCAAATTCAAGAGAGTTAGAACGGGCAGCTAAAAAGTTCAAAAATAGTATATATAGTACATAATTTTTAAAACAAATCAAAGACCATGATTAGTAAAGAAGTTCGAGTTGTTACTGAAAGTTTGGAACGACATACCTTAAAAGCTGTAAGCAAAATAAAACTGACATCTATTGAAAACTTGTTCTCATTACCCAGAGGCATTATTACAGAACATCCATTGCTTATATGAATAGAGGCTAAAGTTATTGACGATTACATAATAAGAAATGTTACTGATCCTACGTTTTAGTATAAAAAAAAGAATGCTATCGTGATCGCTGATTTGATTTTATCGATTAGTGTTGTTGCCAAGTTTGGTAAATAATTGTATGTATTTATGGAGAGATTTAATTAAAGATAAAATCATGTATCAATTTCTTGTTTTCTGAAAATACTACACATTGATAAATTATTACAAAAGTAGCGACCACATTTTTAATGTCTCCAACCATTAACATCAGGTTTAATACATTTCAATTTTTCACAAAGATACGACGATACTTAAAATAATAGAGAGAATGAAGTCACAATTAATTTATAAAAAGAGCCTGTGCTCGTCATACCAGAAATAATAGACCAAAGCACATTATAGGTAGGATATTAGGTAAGACATTAATTTCTACTAAGAAATGATTTTGTCCGTGGCATAGCCACGCAGCAGCTCTCGCTGCTGCTGAATGGGCTGACTCGAAACCGGTAAGTACCAGGACCTCAGAGGAAATCGATGTAAAGCGGAAGTATTTATGCTCCCGCGTTTCGTCCAGTGAGTGAGGTGGCCGATGGCCCAATGGCCTCCCTCTCCTTTCTTTTTAATCCCTCTCCCTCCCAAATTTCCCTCCCTCAAAAGCTGATCTTTCATGTCAGAATGCGAATGTCTACGAACAGCGGTAATCGCTTACCATCGGTTTAGCCGCTTGCTCGTTTGCCTCCCTCTTCATAAAAAATAGATAATAATAATTAATTCTAATTCTTCTCTCAAAAATCAACAAAGTTCTTGTCAAGAAATCCCGAGGGTAATGTTTAATCTGAAGTATGTGTTTTTTTTTTAATGTAATCAAACGATAACGGCCCCAGACCTCTTAGGGTAAGGTAAGAGCTTAAATAGAGAATGAAAGTTTTTATGAAAACTATGTAAATTAATATTTGTAATTTTTGAAAGCAATTTTGTTATTATAATCAGTCCCCTACATTTTGACAATATTAAGATCTTTTTAACTTTTTAATCAATCTTTTAAGCAACATTAAACAATTAGTTGTACATGTATTTGTTTTTTACGTTAATTGTGAATATTTCACAGATTCGGATAGAGTCACAAAATTTTATTGATTAAATAATTCAGCTGAGATTCACGATATTTTTCTTAATTTCTTTGATAAAACTTTTTATAGTTAAGTATATAGTAATTGTAAGTTTGACCGAATTATGCGTAATGTTTAAGAGGAATATTTGAATGTACGTAGTATAAACCGAACATGGAAAAGCAAGCGAAACTTTTTTTTTTAAATGAACTTCCAAAGACGTATTAACATTCAGTGATTTTTATTGTATAAAAATTATTTTATTTAGTAAAAAAATACCAAAGCCACGCATACAATAAATTAACTAAAAACCATGTAGAACACATATTGTTTATGAGTAGGGCATAACAAGAAAAAGGTAATTACCCAAGAGAAACCGATGCACCCTATTCCCGCTGACAGCATATCACCCAGGATCGACGGGTATCCGTTTCCAGATGGAAAGTAGGCATGGAAACGCGGATGTTGCCAGTGCGTCAGCCCCGGCATGATCTTTTTCTCCACGTCGCACATCACCTCATCCCAGGACTCGGGATACTGGGGTGCTTCTGATGGCAAAGCGGCACGAAGGTATCCCGGCTCTACGGACGGCGTAACGCGCCGCTTCCGTATAGTGTTCATGTAGGTGCAGATGTAGTCCACCATTTCCTTCCCGCGTACTCGGAACTCTTCCACGTCCATGGCGCAATACTTTTACTATATTTTAATATATAAAAGAAATGTGTGAGCTCGTAACGTGCCTGCGATGTCGGCGGCACGGCGACCTCCGACTGACTCAACGGCCATGCAACCAGCACTCGCTGGTCGAGAGTTGGGCGGCACGGTGAAACGCGGGGAGGGCTAACCGCGCTTAGGTAAGGGGATATGTAAAGAGGCAAGCGCAGCGATTTTAGCTTTTTGCTTCTATTATTTTATTTATTAGCTTTACTTTTAGTCATATCCTTATTATGATAACTGAGGAATACATTTTCATGGACTAAATTTCTCAACCGTAAATATTTTATTTTACAGTTTACGATGAACTCTATTGGGTTACCCGCTTGTTTTTAATTCTATATACTCGAATATCCTGTGTTGGTCCGGCCCTGGCACCAATGAATTTTCTAATTTGTAATTGACAATTTGAAATGCTGATTTAACACGATCTTAACGGCGAAGGAAAACATCGCGTAGATATCTGCATATTAAAAAAAATCATAAATATGTGAAGTCCGCCAGCCTGCTCTTCTTTTCGGGACCCTTTGGCAGTTATTGCTCTCTTCGCAGAAGAGGCCTCTACTCAGCAGTGGGACATATATAGGCTATTTTTTTTACTCAAGATCCAGAAGTCGACGGATTCATGTCTCGCCAGTGAACATTATATTGTTGAACATTATATAATATTTATATGTTTTACGATATAAAAAACATTTTTACGTATAATTAATAGTCAACTTCTTTATTGAAAAATAAAGGTGCTATAAGTCATATACTTATGTTAATATTTTAGTTAATATTGAAATCATCAATCGCTTCCGCGTGTACTTTCTGCACACCTTGGGTCCGTCGCCTGCCCGCCCCGATGACACTTCATTCGGTCGTAGTCAGCTGAACGTTTTCCTTGCTACAAAGAAAAGGAACAAAAGCCTCAAATTTTAAACTTAATTTGTTATTAAATTTCTCACGACGCTCTTTCTTGTGTAAGTAAGAATAATAATAATAATAATTCCGTCTGGTTGGGTCTTAATATTTATTTATTATATACACTTTTTAGTATTTATTATAGGTATATATTACTTTTTGTATCTTAATTAGTTTATTGTTTTTTATATATCAATATGTATATTTATAAACCCAACCAGAGAGAATTAAAAGAAATAACAAATATAATAATAAAAACAAATTTAGTTTAATAAGCCAATCTGATCTTATTTTTTAATGGATAACAAAAAGAATATAATAACATTAATGTTATATGTTTATTTATAACATTTTTTTGTTTGTAAAAAATATATTTTTCTTAATTGTATTGTAGTAACTATTATGTACTTAAGTGCTTTATGTTTACGGGTGATGTGAACTGATGGAAGAAAATTCTGAACGTCACATTAAAAAATTTTTTGTTGATCATATTTCATTCCAGTTTTTGGTACTAGCAAACAAAGGCCTTCTCTTTTTAAATATACTTACTTGTTTATACTGTATTTAAGGCGTCGGTAACCAGCGACCGCGGGTCGTAAACCAGTACGGTAAAAACGCAAAAATTAGTTTTATCTAAATAAATTGTGTTTATTCGACGAAATATGGCCCGCGCCAATATCCTGATAACATTTGTGGCCCGCGCCAACATTCTCATAACCCTTGTTTAAGAAAAGATTGCCGAACCGTGCTGTATTTAATAAATCCAATAAGCTTTTTTGAAATAAGACGAATTTCAAACGCTATTGAAACGTGTCCACGAATTTTCTTGCTATTCTGATCTACAATAGCTGACATGCCACTTTAGATGTTTAATTTTGCTTCCGTTTTTTTTAAGAAAACATGACTTGTTGTTATATTTTAACGTAAATACAATGTCTATAAAGTAAACTATATTAATATCTACAATGAACCTAAATATTCATGTCAATGAATCTAAATATATGTGTATACTGTAAAATGTTTACGTTTTACGTGAAACAATTGTTGGGATTAAAAAAACTTTCATAATATAAAATAATATAGTAATGAAATTAATTATGTACATAAAAGTCTAATGAAGGCTTTAAAGTGCCTCGCACAGCTACAAGGGGGCCGCCATGAATATTTAAGTCAAAATTGTATCCTCTGATTACCTTACATTTTTTTTATAAGAGGCGCTGAGTGTTGAGTGCTTTCCGAAATCAAGCATTAAAAGAATTTATTAATATCAATGAGTTAAGAAAAAGTTACCAAATAATATAATAAAATGGAAAATATTTAATGAAAATTTAAATAATATTTGTGTTTATTTTACTTTTAAATATCTACTGATTTATTTGGTAGCGATTTTGAATGAAGTTGATGAAAATTCTAATGACAACGATTTAATTCTAGATAACATTTTTATAGTCTGTTTGAGAAAGTATCAGATAATTGCCATACATCGTACGTTAAAGCAAAAAGGGAATTTTAGTGTAAGGATATAGTGATTCACCATCTTGTTTCTCTTGGTAAGGAGGAAACGGAGAGAAAAACTAAGTTTTGAACTAATTAGTTTGTTCAAAACAAAGAACAGTGCCACTGTATTGTTGGAAGCAAATTGCTTAAGATTAGGCTGCCAACTGCACCACTCTTTATGATGTAACTTGTTGCTCTATAGCCGTCTAGAGAGCTGCTATCATCTTTTGCCTCTTAAATTTCTTTCAGTGGTCCATGTTGCGAACCGTATGTTGCATGCGAGCGAATTGTTCGGCTATTTTCCACTTCAGTTTCACTGCTTTTCAAACTTGATTTGTTTTCTTGACTGCAACTGGGTGTTTCTGAATCTGTCCAGTAATCGATCTCCGATGATGTATTTCACGCTGTCTGTATCCACACTGTATGTCTCTGATGTACAATTATACTCTTTATATTTATTATACGCACGTATAACAACAATTAATTAATGATACATAAAATTAAAAGTGATAATTATATAACATAATAAAATTTCTTATGTTTCGTCCAGGGCGTTCAGCGCAGTTAGGATTCGAGGAACAGGAGATTTCGATAACGTTACTGTTCGGTACACCGGGACAGCAAACAGCTGGTGCCTTCTACGCCGATAGTTGTCCGGGACGAAAAGTCGGCACAATTTGCTGTTCAGATCAAGGACATCCGTTCTACCACGCAAAATATTGCACATAACAAATAATTGGCCATTAGATCGCCGCACCTCCAAGGAATTGTACTCTATCAGGAACTTAGTCAGACACATGTATCGGTAGTACCCATACATACGCATATAAACATACCTCAGGAAGAGTTTTCAAAGTTTTTCCAGTAAGAGAGCGTATTTGCTTTTATGCGGATGCCAAAAACATGAACTACCCCACAGTTTGCTTCGGACCAATGCACTAAATGCAAATATGATCACAGCCATATTTCTAAAATTATTAAAGTTACGAAGAATAAAACCTAAACTCCGATAGAGAGAGGCATAATGCTTCGTTTATTCAATTAGTCAAAACTTATTATAAAATTTTCACAAGAGCTTGTTCCATGGCTCAATCAATGTGTATTAAAACACAATAAAAATGCACAACACAAAATTAAAATGACATAGAATATAATTGGTAATGAAACTAGAACACAACTTCGATTTTAAGTTAAACTTATGACAATAATTGGGTGACTCCAGACCCTGAGGTTGCTATGATATTTCTAAAACTCTGTGCTGACATTCCTGTTTCTAATACCAAATCACCCAGTACGTCACCTGATTGAATAGTAAAATAGTCGTGCATTATCGAATAAGAAAAGGTTCGAACCTGTGGAAACCACAACATTTCTAGGTTTAACAGTGGACTCAAATCTACAGCTTTCATATCGATAAGCTTGCGAGTAGGTTCAGTTCTGCAGCGTTCGTGATCAAGAAAATATTGTAAGAACTATTACTGACTCGTTTACAACGAGTCAGTAATTGGATAAGCCTTACCCGAGCCCATCGGCTTGATATGGGACAACTTTCACTGGGAAGGATAATGTGCAGTCTCCAGCGACAAATTGAAGATAAAATAAAGAGGATACACTAAACAGTGCTTTTCGTGCTTAAGACTTCACGCGGGAACGGCTCTTGGTCCTAAAGTACTACTGGACTTCACATTTCGTATACACTCAACCATGTGGTTGAGTGAGAAATAACACCCTATGATGTTTGAGACATCAATATCTTCGTGTTCATTCGCCATGCAGCCTGGCATTTGTCATTACAGTCGGAACATAGTAAAAGCAGACACGCCTGGTTAAGCTTGTTGTTGTTCAGACTTATTCTTCTTTCTGTTTGTTGAATATTTTCTTTAATTTATTATTTATATAATATCGATAATTTTAAAGACTACTTGGCTTTTAATATATTTTTACTATTAATTTACGTTCAAATATCAACAAATATACAATATAATAACAAGATTCTCCTATCAAGATCTTTTAACGACGCTGAAAAATAATGTTTTTCTTTTTTGTAGAATGCAAAATTAAAACTTACGATTACTACTCCTCACATTTGCTACCGAGTATCTTTTTTTTAATAGCAATTTTAATGTGGGGAATATTTATCTCAAAGCTCAGAGCGGTAATAAGTGACAACGTAGAAACTTTTGAGTATATACATACATACCGCGCTAAGAAGTAAAATATTGTATATGCTATAATCAAGGGATATATAGAATCTTTATATATATTCATAATGACATTATAACACATGATTAGATCTCCGAGATACGTTACTTTAAGAATGACTTATGTAATACAAAATGTCCTAAGAAAAGTTTTGCTACTTCGCGTCATTGTTTATTCTGGCAAATCAAGAAGATGAAGATTAAAAGAATGTAGATCACGTGGCATTCATTTACTAATCTGCGAATAACAATCGTCTACTTTGGCGAAAATCGTGTAAATTATGTATATATAATGAAGCTAAATTGTAAAATATAATAAACTCTTTTAATAATACCATTGTTATGTACCTTAACAACAAATCAATAAAGTGAAATCTATATTTAAAAAAAAAACTTGCCTTTGAACTGACTTATTAGACTTCAGCGTACAGGAATTTCCATGCATAGGCAGAAACTTTTGGCCCTTCAGATGCGGTAAAGCAGAACCGGTAAAAAGTGTGTTAAATGAAAACTTAGGGCTACGAGGTTATCAAAGTCAAACTGGATTGGGTTGCGCGTTTAATGCACCTAAAACTGAAGAGATCCCGCGTTTTGTTAGTGAAAATCTCGCGGGTAAAAATTACCTTGAATTTCTTTCCTTTGTAGCTCTCCTCCTAGCTAAGCAAAATTGCCGTGGAAAACTATCTACAACAAACAAAATTATAATTTGTACGCTCAAAGAAGCAACAGCCGCATTCCGCGTGTCCAGTGAAGCTATTTTCCGTCGACACTCGTCGTGTCAGGTTCGGGCTTGTCTGAGACATATTTTTGTGAGTAAGGCGTAAGAACGAATGCAGTTATGTATCAAAATAAATACAGTCCATACAAAGCTTGTGGACCCTCTGTCTTATACCATGTTCAATAACAAACATTGGGTGTTCCAGTTAGATTCTGCGCCAGGTCATATAGCGAAAAGCACGCAAAAGTGATTGTCGGCGCGTAAAATTAACTTCGACTGGCACGAAGACTGACTTTCCCTAGGTTAAGACTTAAAACCGTTGGATTCAAAAATATGGCAACACTTGGAGGAAGCAACTCAAAGCCTCATCCTGATTTGGAGTCACTCCAGGCTTTCCCACACAGGCACCTCATTAGTGCTGCTATAGACAGAACGCGTAGATTTAATATTTTATTCATAATCCCTGGATTTATTTTGAATAAGCTAAGTTAGTATAAGAATCTATGTTTTAGTAAGTTTTTTTGTATGTAAATGGTTACTATTAAAACAAACATATCTCAATTGTTTCACAATAAACATGTTACAAAAGTTATGACCCGACTAGGTATAACATATAATATTTGTATCCATATATGTGCACATATACGAGGTGTGATAAAAAAATACGATTAATGAATTTTTATATCAGAAACTGCTCATGAAATGTTACAATCAGTATATGGTGATAATGTGGTGACTATGAAGACTTGTAGTCTTCAGAGTCACCACATTGACCAATATCGACTAAAAAGTGGCAGAAGTGGTTTGATCAAATAGACCATTGACGATTAAATAGTTTGCCGAGGAACTAAACATCTCCGATGGGTCGGTGTAAGGCATCCTAACTTAAAATACCTTAGATCTACCACTAGGCCCTTTTAAAACTAAAATTAAGAACATTTTGTTGCATAAAGCTTACTATACTTTTCAAGAGTTTTTCTAGATCAAAATGCGTGGAACTTAATTGATTGAATATAATATACACACACACACACACACAC
>DWHO01002972.1:0-12588 GCA_018247575.1 Eurytides lysithous rurik
GTACTTATCCTGTTCGAGCCGGCCCATTCAGCAGCGGACAGCTGTGTGGCTCTACCTGTGGTAGAGTGCTGTGGTTAAAACTTATTATACTCGTTCAAATTCTGGTGCCCGAATTTGTAATAAAAATGTACATTTGATTTGCCAAGTGCTCAATGGTGAACAAAAAAAAAACATCGTAAGGAACCTGCATATTTACAATATAATTTATTTTTGTTTTACGATTACGATTAAAAATATTTCTTAAATATTGAAGTCCGCCAATCAGCCGCGTGACAGTCTGTGCCCTTATACCCTGTGTACGGAGGAGGCTTATGCTCAGTTGTGGGACATATATATGCTGTTACTTACATAGGATGGTCCATGCACTAAAGGGGCATGTAAGGAGACAGTCAAAGCTATTTTCCAACGCACTCTAGCGATAGTTAAGAGGTATCGTTATTATAACGATTTAAAATAACCTCTAGGACGGATCTCTCTCTGATTGTCAAATATCCGTCCCCAATGAGTGAAGTGAATAAAGGAAAAGTGACTACTTCTGTGTCCTCGCATATACTTGTTGAAATTTTGTAGATTATCAGTCGTGGTTCAAAGAAATAACAACCACAATGCTTTTTACGCTACATCATGATTGACAGAATGAAAAAAATTGTAGCTTGTATTAATAAAAATTACTTAATAAATCTTATAATCTTTAACTTTAATTTGACGACGAAAACTTTCTTACAAAATGGTTTTCGCTAACTGCTATTCAGATTAGAGATAGGCCTCAATTACGCGCGATCACAGTGGGAAACAATGGAGCGCATTTTGTTGCCAACATTAAAAGTCAGTTAAATATCTGAGCTCCATTTACATTTAAGCAAACTCTATATAACTTCTTCCATGTTACCTGAACTTGGAATTGAGTGAAAATAATAGATTGCTTAATTCTTTCATTCATTTCACTAACAAACACGGAGGTCCAAAACACTTATCCGTAATTCATAAAAATGGTTCTGGGTGGGATTCGATCCACAATCCGTGACGTCGAAGCCTATAGGTTAGAAACGCCGAAATTAATGTTTAATTTATTATTAAATTTTTGTCAAGTTACGTTATACTTTTAAAGAGTACGCTAAATTAAACAAACAAAAAAAATGTTGTAATGGATGAGCTTCTAAATGGCGGGAAAATGATTGAATACGGTAAATAGATAAAATATTAATTATGACGAGCGATCTAGCAGTAGTCGATTTTCATCCAAAGGTGGTTTTATCGTTGAACAGTACAAGTCTTTATTTTTCAATAATTCAGTTTTGAATGTTATTAAGTCTTATTATTTTAAATACTTAATTACACATAGTTAATACCCAGACACAGAACAAATACTTTTGCTTCTCATCGCGCAAATATTTTAATCTGAGTTGGAATCGAAGCGGTTTTGCATTCATAAGCATTCAGGCATCACTGTACCAACAGGGCAGTCTAAACTTTATCTCTGCCAAATTTCGCCCTCCACCGTTCGTGCAATAAATAGGTTGTAAGGAAAGAATGAAGTTTTCTCCTCACATAGTAATTTATACATAAAGTAGTTTAATTGTAGCTAGGGTTGCCACGTTGTTAATGGACAGGTCGGCTTGGTTGTAATTGGTCTCCTGCGAATCGGTCATGGGTCGAAAGGAGACAGCCGAGCGGGATCGGGAGAGGGCCGATACAACTTGCAGACGACGACGAAGAGTCGAAATGGAGTTGCTGCCTTGCCAGCCCTGTCGTAGCCCCAATTTTAAGGACACCGGAATCATGGATGGGCAAGATGGGGACTTGCCCATCTTAGCTAAAGTGAAACAGATAAAACCACGAAGTCATGTTTGAGGAATTACACTGGGGTGTCTTAAGTCGCCCCTGGAACGTGCTTACGCTTTCTTACAGAGGGACACCGGTGCGTTCCGTAGGAGAACCTCGAGCTCCTCCAAACGCACTGAGGATGGCAACCAAGGGGTTTTTAGTTAGGGGGTTTCAGGTAGAAGTCCCACAAAACCCTGCCTTCACCCCAGAAGGCGACTTTCTTTTGAAGATTTCCCCCTCGTTTAAAAAAGGGTTGCCATGTTGTATTTGTGAAAAGAGTGGACTAATTGTCAAGATTGCAAGTATCCACATACGAATACATAAATGGACATGATTTACGTCTTGATAAACACTATAAGCGTTTCTCCCGCCAAATGCGAGCACAAGCAATGTCCGCGCGCACGCTCCACTGACTTGAGTGATGTGCATTCAACATGTCGATGTTGATAAAGAATTAATAAAATTATAGTCGAGTGTAAATTGATCATCTACGACGGCTCCTATTACTTACTTCTCACTTCATTTCTGAAATTTTTATCGATTTTGTAATGAATTATTTTTATTGTAAATGAAATTGTTTGTATAACATTTTATTTAATTGTTTTATAGAGAGTTTGTTAGTTGGATCGTAATTCATCTACTTCTCTAGATCAATTCAAATAAATCCAATTACAATGAATGTGTAAGAAACTAAAAAGAGAAGTTTTAAATGAGTTTTTCAGCTGCCTTTTTCCTTTCGCTTCAACTTATTTTCGTATATATTTATAGGATAGATCATGAGTCCTATAAAATATATTTAAAAGGTATTAATTAAAAAAGACATTCATCGTATCAATTATAGAGAACAACATAAGGAGTACTCGCATATATACAAAAATAATTAAAAGTTCAATTTATCGATATCATTTCATAATTTTGCGCATCACTAGCGGTAGCGTCGAAACAATCTCGACGAAAAACATGACGGCCGGCGCACAATAGCCAGTCGCAGTTCTCGCAGCGGACGCCACCAGCGCTCGGGGGTTCGGGGCGAGGGGCGGATGGTCACAGTAAATTCTACACCACCCTACCATCACCAGTTATGTGAAAGATGGCGAGCGACCAGTCGGAAAGCAGCGGCTCACCAGTGAGACAGTTCGGTCTATACAGGAATAGAGACTCGCGGACAGAGGAGTTCCTCAGGCTCTCCAGGAAGCGGCAGATGAGGCAGGGATGCGCCTGTGCCGCCGTCTCGACAGCTGTAACGATCACCATTATCATAGTAAGTGCACGTCGGATAAACGCCAGAGAAAGCGGGCCGTGGCGTGCAGTCCGCGTCCGCTATCACGCGCTAACGTGAAATTCTACTGTTTAGGTAACATTAGTAATAGAGACTGCTTGTGTGTTCTAATGACCGTAATGACACTAGACAAGACAGCGTTCAATAAACCCTCCCGAAGACAAGGTTTATTTTTATTTATTTAAATTAAAATTCTTTATTATAAACACCTTACAAAATAAGGGATTACAAAGGGCGGACTTAATGCCTTTAGGAATTCTCTCCCAGTCGACCCGGGTGTGGTGAGAACTTATGATAGGCGTAAACTTTACAAATATTTGACACATAAATACATAGAACCATACTCAGTTATACAAAGCTATTATAAATACACAAGATATTAACTTATATATAATATAACTATATATAGTAAATAAATACATATTTATATAAACAAATATAGATATATAGATATACATAAATAAGTATTAGAACCGATAATAACAAGTTTAATACAGAAAAAGAATAATTGTTATCATTCAATTGTCATTAACGACTACGCAATTTAAGCAGACTAGTATCTAAGCATAGCGTATGTGTAAGTAGGCCTAGATTGTGCTTTTTGTGATTTGGTATGTTTCATAGTTCACTTTAAAACTTACACTTATCTATACTAAAACTCATATATAATATAATTATGTTTCATTAGTGCAGCGGCTTTGGTAGTTAATCTGGTATTAATGATATTACGTATTAAGTGTTATATACTATTATCAACCAAATTATAATCTCTTTGCAATTGAATAAAATATAAAAACTTTCCAACTGTTTATTACGTTAGATAATCATATGCAAAATAATATGCATAAATCCACCAACTCAGCTTTTCCAACTTAGCATTTCCATGGGTTCGGTGACCCTATGGGGCTTTACAGAATCGCAAAGATTGCATAATCATATCACAGAAGACCATTTCAGTGTATCAGTTGTGTAATGAGAAACATATACATATGTATGTACTCGTATATAAGTATACACTCAACCTTTCCACTTTTTTTGCAATTTAATTATATTATAATTTCGTCTTACGATTTCTTTAAATTATATTTTCATTTACATTTATATTCCATTCGCAGTTCACTTGATGCTTATAATTCCCATACGCCCATACTGTTACGTTAAAGGCGTAACCAATAGCTGTCCATTGCTTCAAACTCATATGAACCAAATTAATACCGATTCGTTAAGGATAATGATATCTGATCCTTAACTTAACTGTACTGAAAATATACAAAAAAAAAGTAACGTTATGTTTATCATTGTCATATAACTAATTTACCGCTAAAAGGATGTGTTTCATTAAATTATTATACATCCCTTGCTGCATCTCTTTTAACTTTGCCTTTTAAATTTAATTTATAAAATTAATGTTTTTTAAAATTTAAATTTATAAAATAATCAACTATCGACAACGATTGAAAGTTAACCGTATTACTTCTCTGTTCATATCACAGTTCCAAAACATTAACTTCTTTTTGATTTCTTTAACTTCAACTCTTATTTGCACACAGAGGAATATAATTTTTTCCCACTTCACGGCAACGTTGATCGTGCCATTAGTGAAGCCTATTTACATGCAATAGTATAAAACAAAGCCATCAGGTGCAATTTGGCTAAACTCGACTTCTTTCTATAAAGAAATGGCATATTCCTTTATTCGTGTAGCAAATTACTTCATAAAAAGCGACAGCGTACATAATTACGGGCGTAAAAAATTATCACGAGGGAGTCGTCGTGTTACCGTCAACAAATATTGTCGTTCCTTTACCGGTATTTAGTAAACACGAACGGTGTAAAAACATGAAATTGTCGTGATGATCGCTTTGTGTGGGCGAAACAATGCGTCGGATAATTGACTCCGGTGGTCGACCCGTCTTGGTTATAAACAAATTACTCTGGAATTACTAATCGCTTTTATCTGCTTGCACATATCAAACTAAATGTATTGTTTATGCGGCATATCGTCAATTTTACTTAAATTCGACCCTACACCGTCCTTTAGCTTATATAGCTCAGTCCTCTTTAAAATGGTTAATTAACGATTTTTATTCTAAATTTAAACTTCTGACGTTTGTAAAACTCTACACTATTACAGTCATGGACGGACTGAGGTATTGGACTCCATATAGTCAACACAAGCCAATGCCAAACAATGTCATTTTACAACTTACTGCCGTTATCTAAGGATTAAGAATAAAAATAGCTTAGATTTACATTGTAGTGTTTGCAGTGATACATTAAATCAATGATTTTCTATCTTTTAGATTTTCTAGAAGTTCTATAAAATTGCTCTTCTTCCTATACCTTTCTTATTCATGTTATTTTTAACTGCAGTTTTCGGGTCACAAATGCTAATATTAACTCCCCTACTATTTACCATATGAATAGACTAGTTAAAGACAATACTAATACATAGGAAGCAGTGGCGGTACTACCATACAAGCCCAAAAGCCCGTCTTGCCCTACTCAGAAGTAAAATTTATAAATTTTAATTAGCACATAATACCTGCAACGCTCAAATTTAAACATAAATTATTCGGGAATAATGTGCTAACTGATATTTATAAATTTTACTCCTTTAAAATGACAAGCCGGGATTTTGGGCTTGTATGGTAGTACCGCCACTGATAGGAGGGACTATGATAAATCGCTCTTTTTGTAAAGTATTTTTTATGATTCCTCTTAAGTGATGTAATGTGAGTCCCTTTCTTTTAAGAACGTAGTGCAAGCAACTTTCAGCGCATATCGGAAATGTGTTTTTAGGTTTAATACCTAATGTAATATGAGCATTTTACTCGTCTCTCGTAAAACGAAAGAACAACCACGGACACCACTACACAACACTGCTGTTACCTAATTATTCATAGAGAAAGATAACACCTATTTGATAAACATTGAAACGTCATGCTCTGTCCCTTTCATTTGATAATTGAGTAGATTGGCGCCTAAATCGTTTATGCATACACTATACATGTATATGTCGCTTTTTTTTTAATTTATTTGGATAAATAAAAACTACTTATAGTAATAATGATATTAAAGACACCTATTGTAGCACCAACACCCTTTACCAGAGCTATGACATCACAAATTAACTGTGCATTAAACGCTTAGTGTGCCCACTTTTTAAAAACTCACTTTGCTTTTATTAAATAGTGATCATATTATGCAATTAAATAAATGTTCTAACATGAGATAAAAATAAATCAATGTGATTAAAGTATTTAATAGAGGTGATTAACTATAGTAGTCATGCATCATAATTATTATTATATGAATAACTCGTGTTGTGACTAACGTCTGACTGTTTTCTACAAGGTAAGTGACATGTTTTTAACGTGTGTCGATTTGAAAATGTTTTTTTTTACAAACCCTCTTGTTTTTCAATCAAAATATAAAGCTTAAAATGCTCTCTCTTTTTCAGGGCTTCCTGCTTGTGTTTGAATTCAACATAATGACCGACAGCGAATACAAACCTGTGCAAAAATGCAATAATTTCTTGAACGACACAGCTGAAGCGATGTCTCTTAATAAGCCGAATAAAAAAGTTGACACGGGGACTTCAAAAATGCTGCCAAGGCTCATGAAAGCATTTAACAACAAGAGAATTATTCAGACCAATAACGAAAATACGCCTAAGAGTTCTATGCAAGAGAGGCGTCACACAACCGAGTTCTCGTTGAAGAAAAACGTTTTCTCTAACCGTCACAGTTGGATGCGTTTCCCCACATCCAGGTTATACACTATTGAGTATAAAACCTCACCTGTACTCTATTTTAAAACACCAAGAAATGATTATTACACGAAGATCAGAAAAATAAGAGATTATCAGCGCATAATAAATTATGTGGACAAAATGATAAGTGACCGCGTTCCATTAGGATTGACGCAACCAATGCGGATAATCGGAGATTACTCAGTGGATGAGCCAGCACAGGGAAAATTTACGACACCAATACAAGAAATCATCACAAGCACAGTTCACCCAGATGAATCATCGGAAGCTTCAATGCTCAAAATATTAGCTACGGCAACAAACAGACAGAAAATCAATGACGAAGACAAATGCAAATGTCCAGATAAAATTTCTGAAATATTAAATAGTTTACTATTGAACATAAAACTTTTAGTACCACGCTTTAGTACAACGGAATCTGCATTAAAAAAATTACCATGCGAGACAATAGATAAACTACACACGATTGGAAAGGGTGACATCTCCTCGTCGCGCAATTTGATTCCTATTCAAGTTAATGAAGAAGAAGTAAGTAAAGAACTATTGGAACATGGTACAAGTCTGCAACCATACATAAATTATGATTCAGAAGCGAAAAAGCCAGTCCAAGGCTGGCAATCAAGTCTTAGCGATGAGAATATTTCAAACACAATATTTGGTTTACTACAACAGAGATTTGTAGGACAAAAAACTTATTTTTTCAAGAGTGGTTTTAACAACAGAATCACAACACCACCAATGTTTATCGAAAGAACCGAAATAAATGAAATAAGGTCTACTACGCCAAAAGAAAAACTCTTAAAATATGATCCCGTAGGTTTAAAAGCTACTGTCCCAGACTATGAAGAAGATAATAATAAAAATACTGATGAGATCTCAGAAACAGTGTTATCGTCATCACCCATAAGAAAATATGTAAAATATGCTCCATTGCATTTTATTGTCAATACACCAAATAACGGAGGAGACAATATTAGAAATATGTCATTAAAAAGAGTTTCATCTACCTCGGTTTCAAGAGTTCCCCCTGTGAAAAATGGTCCAGTACATTTCATTGCTACGACAGAACATTATAAACAGGGAATCAAAGGAAATGGCAAAGAAATATCACAAAAAGTATATGACGAAAGCGACGAAAATGACTTTTCAACCACAACAAATACGGCAGAACAATATCTAAATTTAGACGTACACAGTCTGGAGTTGTTAAAAAAGAAGAGAGTATCAACGAGCATGAAAAAAGATAAAACTATCATCAAACCACTGCAAAAAAATAATAAATTAAATGCTCTAAGTACAAAACCTGATATAAAATGGTACATTCGGAAAGGTAACTCAGAGTATAGGAACATGTTTTATCCTATAGTAACAACTCATTTCTTGTATCATCGTCATAATTCAACATCTAATCTAAGTTTGAATCCTAAATCAATCACAACAACAGAAAATACATCTAGATCATCTATAAATAATGCATCAACTGTAACAGTATTTGTCATGGAGGAAATTCATACATCACCTTCCACGGAGACTACTAATATAAAAACAAATTATAGTAAAACAAAAACTGAAGAAAGCGATTTAGACTTCGACCAAAAAGACAAAGACGATATACATTTGGAAGAGTTGAATCTAGACGAAGATTTTGAGAAAGCGATAAATGAAGATAATTATCAAGAAATTGATACGAAGGATAATTTTAGCAGTTCCATGGATAATATTCTGAATGTTCAGACAGAGAAAAATGTGGTAACAATTGCCGCAGACAAAGCAAAGGAAGACGTTTTATACACATCGAATGCCCTGCACATTAAACCTCGTTCTTATTTGGAAATCCAAAGAGATTATTTGCAACATGATGAAGACGATGATATATTTTTAAAACAATTTTTCGAACACGTTTATTGAAGTAATTTAAAAATGAATCTGTATAAAAATATAGAAATAAAATCGATTACTGTATAATGCGGTTTATTATTTTCTACTCCCCAAATATTTACTGTTATTTTAAACTAAAATTAGGTACATATTTTGTTTGCAGATAGTTCTCTTAATCTACGAGTATGCGATTGCTGTAGAAACGAGTTTAGTACAAAGGAGGAAAAGTCTTAACGATAGAATAGTAAGCAATAATATCCCTATAGCCGATCGGCTAGACAGATCCTATTTTGGTTTTGACCAAGACTATTTTGAGAGAATGCCGCTCCTTATTAATGCGATGGCGGAGAACCTCACCCCTGAATTACTAACGGAATCAGTATCAACAAGAAATTTAAAGTCTCCACAGGAGATTGTACGTAAAACTCTTAGACCAACAAATATATACAACTTAGCACGAAGAACAAGTCCGAGACCATTTCAATTCGAGCGCGCAAACTCCCCCTCATTTTCTTACCGAAAAACCTACGGATCGAAGAACTGGGCGGAGAGCTACCGGAATGCGCAAAGAATGCAAAATCTCCAACAGATAATGGTGTACCTCGGTAAAACATTTAATGCTAAACTCGCCGATATCCATACAGTTCCCGCACAAACACACGTTGCATTCTCAGGGATATACGTAGAACCACAGAACGCTGGTTCTCAACTGGGTAAGTCACCAAAAACAAATATGGTCCATTCCCGCCATCGTGACGATCCACTGTTCGTGTTTAAGCCAAACAGTCCGAGTGATGTCAACTTATTAGCAGAAGACTTCATTAGATTTTCGCCAACGTTTACTTATAACATTGAAAAATCTAATTACACAATTTCACAAAGCACTGTACATCAGAATCATAACAATGGCCACAATTTACACAATTTAGAAATATTTGAAAGTACGAAAGAAACTTTAGATGACTCTATAAACACTGATTTAATACTTCTGAATAAACCCGATTCATTCACAGCAAATTTGGGTGACGTGATAAACGATAAATTTAAAAATCCAATTGCTACTTCCACTAGAACATTGAAAAAAATCTACATAACGACGTTGCGCCCAATCATTCATTTTAAACCTAGACTAGCGACACCTATAAGGCGTTCGAATATCAAACATAAACCGCTACATAAGTTTACAGAGAAAACACTTCAATATAACCCTGACAACAAATCTATAACCGAATCGGATACAAGTGTAAAAATGATTGTCCACGTAAATAATTTTCCTAATAAAACGACTATTAAAAGCGATGACTCTATTACGACTAGTGCCGAAGAAGCCTCCATCGCAAAGAGAAGAAAGACATATGACAAAGTACCGATAATTAATGCTAGTGGCGTCGAGGACTATCATGCCGGAAGCTCTGGAATCATTCCTGTTGCCACTCAGTCGCAATTTGTACCGCGAGTGACCACAATGACATCACCCTCTGACTCGACTGTCCCGCTACCAGAACAAACGTGGCCGACTAGTCCACCGAAGATCATGAAATTCAGCCGCGAAGACGCCAAAATTCCCGGACAACACTTAACAACGGAGCCCTTGAAAGACATAATGACTACAACTGATTTGACTACGAATATTCCAATGAAAAGCATAGAGTACGACGATGTCGAAGCGAGGACACTTATAATCAAACTGGTGAACAATTTCCAAACGACAACAGAAGGCAATGCTGGAAAACCATCTAATTTGAACAACGATACAGATCAAACGACCACGTCTAACACTCATGTTTCGCAAACCATTGGCCACTACAGAGACGTGGAAAGCGCGCGAAAGCTTTTAATCGAAATATTGAAAGAGAGTTCAGAGAAATACAGAAGGAACCGTCCTAAAGCACTATCGACTGTCCGCACTCCGACCTACGTGCCAATGTATGTCGAAATCAAACGGAATCGCAGTAGACATCATAATGAGACCAATAACTAATTCTTGACTCAGTTAAGGTTGGATAACTGAACACAAGTTAATGTCTCTATGTGGCATGGAATAGGCCAGTTTGAGGGAGTGGTCTCATTATAGATTTGTGTATAGTAAATGTAGTACATTAGACTTCTAGCGGGTGAGGTAACCGTCCATGCTTATAAATATTACCAACGCAATTGCGTTTCATTTTCATTGTTAATACAATTGTATGTTAGTAAATAAATTCCGTACGCATGCAGAGTGCACGCATTATTTTATAACATACGTTTTATTCATTACAATTTAATTTTTTATTTGCTTTTGTAAATAAAACATGTTGTTTTAATTTTGTACTTGTTTGTAAAAAATTGAACGATAATACATCTTCTATATTTATAATTTCTTAATTGCCCACCGATATTTCTTGTTTAGTTTAATATTTAAACTCATTAGAAGGAATTTGGTAGGGTTAAGGATTTGATTTTAATCATTATACCAAGCACCATAGGGTTGGTCTATTACTAAAGACTTTTACGTAACGTTTCATATAACGCTAGATTGTAAGTCTGCTTAAGTAGTACCTATTGACATAAAAAAATCGAAATTACTAATAAATGAGTTATAACAAAAATTATGTTTTTTTTTTTAAATTGAACGCAACCTACATCCATACCGTAGAGTTATCATAGCTTTTTTGAAAAAAAAAAAGTAAGGCTTTTTTAATGTTATGATGAAAGAGACGGTATAAATAAATCAGTACATCATGAAAGGCGTTGAAAACAATTTATTTAAAAGTTTTTAATAATTAAAATTGCATTAATAATAAATGACAGTTTAGAAATAGAGTTATTTTATATTAGAAAAAAATGAAAAGTTATATTCAAAAATTTCTTCAGCCTTTCTAAATAATATGTTCTTATCTCTAATGCTCGTGACTGCAAAGCTAAAGGTCGTGGGTTCGATTCCCATTTAATACCAAGTGTTTGTACGATGAGCAGAAGTATTTATCTAGGCGTTTAATATCTATATAATTAAATTGCATTTAAAATATTTAAGTGTATTATATATCTCTTATATATTAAATATAATATTTAGGTAACTGAATTAAGAAAAATTATACCATATCTTAGATATTTGTCTCTTATTTGTTGCAACCATAATTCCTATATAACTCTTGAACTTTGAAGATACTGGTGAGTGATAGTAAGAAAAGTACGTTGTGGTGCATTTTTTATAAAAAAATTGCTTTTACATATGAAATTATCAATTTTCAATTTTCTTCAAGTAATCAATTTTCTTTTGTATGGACTGATATTGACACTTTTACTCTACGAGCTTCAGTAAAGCCGCGTTGGATCGCCGTACCCGTGAAGGTGCTAGTTTTGCAGGAATTGGGTATATCAAAGTGGATTTTTTTTTCTTAGAGCCTGCAACAAAATTCATAGCAAAGGTTCGAGTTCGCTAAAATATTTCAACAAAACGTTTTAGAACATACCTAACGTTAAACTTGAGACTATCCAACTCGTGGAAACTTTTCTACATGTGGAAGCATTTCTACAAGCTTGATGATCAGATGAAGCTCTTAGGGCTGCATAGGTTGAAATCAACTAGGTCAGTACATATCAGACACAACAGCAGCCAAATAAATAATTTTACGATTTTAGTAAAAGTTTGTATGTTGTAAATTTCAGGAAGTAATTCTCATTCTAACCCCATTTTGAAAGGATTTTTTTTTACTTTTGAGTCGTATACTAGTTTATTATTATAAGATTATGATGTTCTCCCAACCGAATCCGGTCACGGCGGCCGATCTACAAGAGATCAGCCAAGTGCGCAGGATATATTATAGTGCACAAGCGTTTGCGCAGACACAGG
>DWHO01002973.1:0-12588 GCA_018247575.1 Eurytides lysithous rurik
TCCGACTCCGATAAACTAAATTTGAAAACTCCGACTCCGACTTCGGTTCCGATAAAACCACCTCCGTAACATCCCTACTTTTAACCTTATAATGCGCCACCAGAACATTTTTAATATTTATTAATGGTTAAATAGTCCTTGCGTTTTTTGTAGTATTTTTATTGAAATAATGAATTTTATCTAGAAACCCCCAGTGCATGACATTTTGCCATTAACACAATTTTTGTAACGGAGTGTGACATGCGTTTTGTCCAAAAAAAGTTGTAAGATGATAATAGTGATAACAAACTGAAGCGAGATCTAAATTTATGATCACGCAAGCAAGGCCGCGGTCGAGGCCTGATTAATTAAAAAGTTACAAATTTAAGATTGACAGATTAGACAATTTTTAGTTGGAATAAAGGTTTACTATTACCATGCGGATTGCGGTGACTACTTGACGGCAGACACGCTATCAGCATTTTTGCAAAAAACAAATATTGGACTCATCCTCAATTGGTTTAATGTTTTCGACTTTCGTTTACTTTATATTCACGGCGCAGACCGAGATAACGCTATCCCGGCGTATTATTCGGTAATGATGAACATTAGCAAGCAAACTGCGGAGATGGATAAGATTAAGTCTTTGGTATTTTGTAATATTTTAAATTCATAAATTGCCCGTATTTTCAAAGTGTACTTAGGTCTCTAAATTTTTAAATAGATGTCGAACCACCAACCGGCTTCTCAGTCGGTTAAATTATTCAATGCGTCTATGTATAACGACATTTTAAATATAAGAAGTCCGCCAATCCCCAGTGGAGCTGCGTGACAGTCTGTGCCCTTATGATGTCCTCCCGACCCTTATACCCTCTGTATAGAGGAGGCCTGTGTCCAGGTTTGGGACATATGTAGGGATAGGACAGGTATAGACTAAACGTTGGGAACGCGGATATAGCAGTAAAAGAAAAGGTACACATACTGCGCAAACACGTGTGCACTACTATGAGTCCCTCGCAGATGGTTGATGACTCATAGATTGGTCGCCATAGCCAGAATCAGTCGGAAAACATTATGACACAAGAATAAATTAATCGACTGCAATTAATAATTTAACCACCTGAATCTACTAAAAAGAATATTCGAGAGGCAATTTTTTAGGCATTGGTGATTCATAATTTAGCCCGTGATTTAGTTAGCCAATATTTCAGTTCTTTTTCGTTTATGACACTTTGCAATTGTATTTTTACGCAAATAGCCTGCTATTATAATAGTTACATGAAATCTAAATTTGTGAAAGATACTTCCGAAATGTTTTAAATGTCAAAAAAGATTCGATTGTAACCATGCCTCTACCACATGCGTTACGACATGAGCTTAGGGTCTAACAGTTGTTTAGAACCAAGCCTTTCCGTGCATTCTGAAACTGTAGGAAAAACTAGATCTCCGTGATAACCACTTACTTTTAACTCTACCTGACGAAATATATAAACCGAATCATTAAAAACTGGAAAAATATTCAATGTCCATTATAGAATGATTAATTTTCTTTTTCTTTTATATGTAACGTATATATGAATGTGTATATATGCGTATGTAAAGTGTGTATATTATATTGTAAATACTTCTATCGCTACTAGTTATATCAGTTCGTTGCATCTCCAAATGTACTGACAGTCGCCACCGAAGATTTTAGTGGGTAAATAGACAAGTTTATTATCTTCTCCCAGGAGGCAATTTTTGAAGATTTTCCCCCGTAACGAAGATAAAAACATGTATATCAGCTTGTATTAACAAATAGAACGATGTAATAGGGATCGCAGACTTCGCCGTATACTTCGACAGATTTTACGTATCATACAAAATAACGATTTGGATTAGTGAGCGGAATTTGAGATGGGCTCGTACACAAAATTACCTCAGCACAGATATCAAATAACAATAATACCAAATAACAATTGTTCATTCCAAAATGTCGACCACACCGTAAACACTCCCATCGTTAATAAATAATTGACAGTTACATAAGCGATCCGCCAATGCACAAATGATGCCTCGATACGTAACTTCCTACGAACGCCCCGGGTTTCGTGTCATAGGTGAAACTTAATTAGCGACGAGGCTTTGCTTATGAAAGTCATAGCTAAAATTATACCGAAAAAAAAATTATCAAATATCTACATGTTGCCATACGTGAAAAGAAACTTTGTATCTCTTTTGCAGCCATAGTGAAGGATAAAGTTTAATAGAGTTATAGTTTATTTTAAAGAGATTTACAGAAGTCTAAAACTTTATTACGACATTCATAAAATTATGTACTCAATTACATATAGCGCGCTAATTGGTCACGTTTGTAATGTCTCAGTCAAAAAACTGTATTATTTAATGAATAAAGATGTACGTATACACTTTGAAGAAAAACTTCTTTGGTCGTTTTCGGTCACAATGCGATGGCCATCAATTTTCACAAATTGCGGAATAATTGAAAAATGGACGACTTAATATGTAAGTCGTTCATTTTTTCATCAAATGCTTACTGTCTATGGTCGGTCTGTAATGCTTTTATAAACCGACTATAGAGAGCAACTACATACATATGTTATGGGATTAAAAGCGACATTGGCTGTTGACAGGCACGCGTGTGAGTCGACACAGACAAAAAGCATTCCGGCCGATACAGATCTATTGTTTGATTCTGTCTCACTGTTTTAGATGTAATTAAGCTGACTAAGTCGTGTTGAAACTAGCCGATAGCGGATTTGATTGAAACACTATTAAACGAAGCAACCAACTTGACTCTATCTTCGGATTTACTGTATTTGGGTATTCAAATAAGTGCTCCCGTGGCCTAGTGGTATAGACCCGCTATATAAATCGGAAGTCGCGAGTTCAAATCTCAAGAAAGACATTAACCTGCGTTGTTTTCGTTAGTTAGATTAGGATGTTGTTCTGATTGCCTAAAAAATAAGATGATCGATGCATCGGATGAGCATGTAAAAAATTCTGACCACCTTATGGTGCCATGTAGCAGTTGGTAAAAAAAGTCGGTTTGATGTTACCGCATGTGCGCCTGATCTTTTACCGGTCGTATCGGGTATTCGGCCCATCGGTCTATGAGATTAAAGGCGGAGTGAGTGTACCTGAGTCTGCGCAAAGGCTTATACACTATAATATATTCCACATAGATGGACGATCTCTTGTAGATAGTCCACCGTGCCCGATAACGGTCAGGGGAAAAAAAAAGGTATTATACAGTAAATGATTTTTTGAAGCACACCATGGGAATGATGTTATCACCTCCAGGCCATTTCAAGATGTTAATTATAAAAATTGTCAACGTAATTAAAAAAAGAAAGGGTTAAAGTCTCGCTGAGTTTCGTTCGTCTATTCTTCTCAGAACTGATGCATTTCGTTCCGAACAGGTAGTAGAGTTGTTAGACGTCAAAAAGTGATTGTTTTGAATGACCAATACAATTTTGAATAAAAAAAATTGACATTGACTTTGACATATAAAACACAGCGACAACCGATCAGATTTAAAGAAAAATGACAATAGCTATTTTCCCCATTGACAATATTCTTCGGAAAATATGTTTATTTATGGTAAATGGAAAATAAAACGGTTATAACTCAATCGCCTCGCTTGTCAAAGAAAATAAAAGCTTTCAAAAACTTTCGAGTGTTTATTTATTTATTATTATTACACATCCATATTATTTCACAGGTTTGATGGATACTAAAAATGTATAAATACGGAAGCATTTACATGTTCAAGTTACACAGTTTCCTCAATGTTGAGGGTCGTGGCCACCTCGAGGGGACAATTTGTTGTTGATCATTCGTCGGCATTCATCAGACCAAGTGTAGAGCATCGCGGACCGTGGTTTCGAGTGCGGATCCGATCAGTCCAACGTGTCGGATTTCTGCCTCGAGGCCTTGTCCCTTCCACTTTACCTGTGACCATGTTTTTCTTAGTTGTTACAGTTTTTTCTGGCGATGTGGCCAAAGTATTCAAACATACTGCGCAAGCACATAGTGGAAAGTCTCGTCTGGGCCTTCAGTTCACGCAAGATCGACACATTGATGCGATGAGCTGTCCACGGAACCTCCAGTATCCTTCACCAACACCACATCTCGAAAGCATCTATGCGGTCCCGGTCGGCTTTTTAAAGTCCATGTCTCCGCTCCGTATAAGAATATGAGCACTAATGTCTGTACAAGATTAGTCTTAGTTTTAAGGGAGATATTCTTATCCTTCCATATCCTTTTGAGTTGTGCCATTACCCCTTTTGCCATCCCAATTCTTCGTAGTATCTCGTTCTTATATGTAAGTTAAAATTTATAACTTTAATAGAAACGACGTGATACTCCTAATCCTTGCAAATAATGGTCTTCACGAAATAATTGCGAAATTCAATTTAGGCATAAATTATTCGTCGCGTAGATCGAAATTGAATCATACGGTCGCGGTCACGCTGCGTAGTCACGTCACGTCACGCCGTCACGCCGATACTGAGCAATGATATAGGATTACCTATCGATAATGTTCTAATACACGACATATAATATTCCACATTAGAAGGGAATCTTGAACTATCACAGCACTCCCCGATGCGTCGGCAATCAATCGGATCTATTGCAATACTCAATCGACCAAAAGAGTTTTTGTTGAAGCTTAAAAATTATTATAACAAAGGTTTTTTTATTTTTTTTTTTTTATTCAATTACATTTATTACGGAATAGTAAAGATTTTTGATGGTTTGCTTTGTACGACCACTATACGTTGAAATTTAAAAGACACTATTATTTATTTAGTCCTTCGTGGAAAAGTGTTACAATTTTTTCCATGACAAAGCGTACATGCCGTTTAAGACGTCAAAAGTTGTAGGCAACTCTAAAATTACTTAATACCTATCTGTCAGTCAGCGGTTATAGTGTGAAACTTTGATAAAGTGTAATTAATAATAAAAATCCATTTATTAAATGACAGGTTTATTTAAGGAAAGTAATTAGGAAAAAAATAGAAGTAAACTTAGGTTGCTACTATGCAAAATTACTGTGATGTCAGTAGACTTAATCTCAAATGCTTAATTTGATTACCTAAAAAACCGTACAAGAAAGCATATAAAACAAAAGTAAGTACAAAGATTTGCCTTACTGTTTTAGTTAAACTGATAAAATTAATACAAAGGGCAACTAAGAAGAAGATTCCAACGATCTTCAGAATAATGAGCTTTGAGTTTTTTTTGCTTATTATGCCCTAATATCGTAAGATATACAAGGCCATACCATGCAGAGAAGTAAGTGTTGCGATGACATAAGACTTACGGTAAAGAGTACGTTTTGTTTAACGTTTAATCTATTTTTCGATATCCGGAATTCATGCAAACTGACAATATTGTAATGTCCATAGCATTAACTGCCTCCGTGGTCTAGCCCCGCGATTTACAAATCGGAGGTCGTGGGTTCGAATCCCACGGACGGCAATGGCTTTGTGTTGTTCTTAGTTTGGTTAGAGCATTCCGGGCTGGTTACCCGAGTGCCTGAAAAGAAAGATGATCCATGCATCAGTCCCGGCTTCTAATTGACACCATCTAGCGGTGGCGTGGAGAAGTCGTTATTAAGACGTTGGTTTAATTTCACCGCTTCTGCGCCTGATTTCTCTCCGGTCGCGTCAGTTTTCCATCCCATCGGGCTATGAGAGTAAAGGAAGAGTGAGTGCACCTGTGTCTGCGCAAACGCTTACGCACCATAACATATCCTGCGCACTTGGCTGATCTCTAGTAAATCGTCTGCCGTGACCGAATTCGATCGGGAGGACATTATTATTTTATTAGACGTCCATAGGCGGCAACGACGTACAGTAAACCAGTGTCTCAAAACAAGATAAAATTGAACAGCTAGCAACAGTCGCATTGCATTTTCATCACATTTACGCCGGCAGCGTGATGGCCCGAGACAGCAATTACGTACGCAGCTATTAGATGTTTTGTCGGACGTAGTGAGAGGATTCGCTATCGGAGCGATCTGAACGCAACGTGGACGCATAGTCACGCCTCATTTCATTAGATGAGACAATAGCTCTATAATAGATGTTTTTTCTTCGTACCTCAAACACGGGCAAAGGCCGCATCAGCACAGCCGTCGCAATGCTTGGATACAAATTATTATTCTCATAAACTAACCACTAATGCGTTGATGATGAAATGTCCATTCAACTATTAAGTAGCTGCAGTAATATCGCAAATGTGCTGTAAATCTTTTCGTTTCAAATTAAAAACTACCCCGGTTTTGAATTATGTGTAAGATAATGAATTGTAGTTATAAAAAAAATATAAGTTTCAACAATGTTTTAATATAATCTTGGTTAGATTAAAAGATTAAGATAAGAATTTTTAAGATTCATGAATTTCGTTAATTTGTTGTGTAATTTTTCTTTTCTTTCTCATATCTTTCCTTATTTTTCTTTTATCATTAATTTTATATTCAAAATTAATACCACCCTTATAGACGCATTAAAGAATGTAAAGTGAATGATACCCATGACAGATTAATAAAACTCTCATAAATTAACACGTTATTCATTGTATTCCGAAACAGGATGTTGTTTCTTTAAAGCTCTCTCATTAAATCGGTCTCTTTGCTTACTCATGATTGGCAAAATGACTGCCGCCAAAATTGACACAGATAATTTGATTTTTAACACAGAATACAAAAATTTCACTTCTTCCTCAGATTATTTACTGCGTAAAATTTATTTCACTTTGTTATAAAGTTCGGAACTGAGTATACTTTAAGCTTATTATAATAATTATTTTATTTTATGGTTTGTATTGGATCTGACGAGTTTACACGAGAAATCTATAGTTTCTCGTCGACTCTTCTCAACAGAACTGTGTTCCGAGTCGATAGTAGCTTCCTCACGAGCTGAGATGTAAAAATGACGATTCAAAAGTGCTTGTAAAGGCCTATTTGAATAAATAAAATTTGATTTGTTTGACGAATATTTAATCTCTTTATTTGAAAGTATCGGTAGAGAATTACTGATAATATCATATCGACTAGAATCGTCAATCAGCAATTGACAAAGGAATAACTTGTAATACAGTAATATCCAGTATACCTAATTAATAGTTCATGATTTATTTTTCAAATTAAAATAATAAAATTTAGTCCAGGATGAAATTTTCAATACGATGAAAATTCTTGTTACACAAAATTTTCTCACGATAACCATTATGCTGTTGTAGTTATAGACTAACATAAAAATAAAATAATAAAAACATAAAATTGTAGTTGTGGACTGTTATACATTGCACATTGTATGGCATAATGTAAGTTAGCAACTTTTATTAGTACCGTAACAACCTGCAAACGCAAACTCCCTTTGTGAAATATATTTCAACTATGATTAGATATCTTGATAATATTTATTCCAATTGATGGAGAAAAAGATTTATTTATATTTTATAAAATTGTGGCTGAATGAAAAAATATAACAAATGATTTTAATAAGTAAAAATTAAAAACAAAGCACAGAGGAAGTAATAGTATTCCTTTTTCATAAATACAATGTGTATTGTTAATTGTAATAAACTGTGTGTAATCAATTGTAATTAAAAATCTAAGTTATTATTTATGAATAATAAATAATAAATAGCAACCAAAAATGTTTCTTGCGGCTCACCATTGTCAACAGCAGATCTAATAACGAATAAGTTATGTTACGCGGGAAAATGTTTGAGCTGATCGGTGCCTAACATCTCAACCTAATGAACTTTTGGTTCAGTTCGCGTGTTCCTGTCAAACATTCCAACTCCCGTCGTCGAGAAGATCGCAGTATGGCGTGCAAGAAATCCGTGAGCACCGTCACGCCCTTGCGTTGAAAACATTAATTCATGTCAAACTTGGCTTTATTTTGGAATCGATTTAGAGTCACGATAAAAATTCTATGTTACATGTTATAATTCAATAACAATTTTTTTTTATTTCTAAAAGTGTGTTTGTTGGTATAGCGTTTCTTTGTCTGTCCTCCTTCTTTGCTCGTTCGCTATATATGTTGACATAGGTGTAATAGTGGAGATCTACCTACGAGCTTACACAAGATCATTTATTCTCTGAACCAAAGATTCCCAAGCTTTTTTTTGGAACTTTCAAAATTTTACTGGTTTCGGTGAACCCCCTGCCGTTGAATTTGTAAAGATTAGATTTAATCACACCCCAGATGGTCCACCTAGACCACTTTTTGATATTCCAAATCCAAACTCTACGAATAAAATGTGTCTTCCTATTTTAATTAGATAAGTGACATACGACGCATTTTACTTCTAACTCTAGTGTTGAGATGAGCTAGTCGTTTTTGATGCCCGCTTGACGCAGATGCTAAACAGATGATATTTGCACGAACTAAAGACACTTGTTTCGGATCCGGGTGTTTGACCACGTGAAATTTACGTATCTAAAACGCCCTTATAACACAAGATATTTCTATCTTACAATGGGGGCGTTGACACGACAATACAGTGCTCGACCCTACACTTCGTTAGTCACTTTGAGTTTCAAGATGTAATATGTATTATATTAGATATATATGTCCAGTGAACACGCTGGCTACATTGTCCTTCAATCCGATTATATACTGAAAGCGTGACTAAACCAGAGGATGTTTTTAGTAGAAAAGCGTCTTCAGGGTCAGCTACTTTACTATTAAAATAATAAAAAAGTTAGCTAAACAGTCGAAATGAAATAGATAAAAGGATGCTCCCCCGAGTCTGTTGATTGCTGTCCGCGCCTTGCTTTCGATAAAATAGTGAAAAATAAAGGTAAATGAGTATTTACTTGATATTTAAGTATATATCAAGTCAGATAGTAAGGCAATATCGTGCTTTATAAAAATATCTTGGAGCCGACCCATCAACTCATCACTGGAAGTTATTTGGCAAAGAATTAGGCCAAAATAATTTGGAATTATAACTTTTAAATATTTTTGTATAACTACTCCGCAATCATACAATACGCTGCGACTTAATATTATTTGTAAATAATCCTCGTAGTTCTCCAAGGAAATAGCAACCTTTATTGTTTGTGGGACTCAAAGAAAAATAATAATAAATCAAAAGTATAGCATAAAGTGATACCGGGATGTGAGCGTAATTATGAAGCTTCTACAATTCGGGCTAAACAAACCGTCACGTCAACTCAGCTGCAGAGATATCTAACTGGGGCAAAGTTGAGGGCATTGTCGCAACGAGTCTTCCCGACTTCTGTGCGCGCAATAAATATGATGTTCGTTTGAAATAACGTATTACACAATACAAGATGGCGGCCGGCGTGCTTTTAAGACATGAGCGTCATGCAATGGGCTTTCGAGGAGATTGACATATTAGTTTAATTGAAAAACCAAAACGAAAAAAATTATGTCTGAGTTTGATTTTCTTTTTTTATTGTTACATTAATGTATTTTCTTTTACATAGAGCAATATTTTAATTTTAACAATACGCTGAAATGATAATTTTCTTTATTAATAATAAATAAATATAGCAATACTTCCTTCAACATACATTTTCTACTCGACTTTTAGAAGTATAGTCTATATCTAAAGTTTAAAATCCAAAAACATTTAAATTTATTTGGATCTAGCCCTGAAATAATAAACCTATTCACTAGACGCTGTTAGTCTTGATGTGATTGATTGCAATGAAGAATGTAAGTTGTAATTCACCGAGGACAACTTCTGCATAGGGCGACAAAAATAGCGTACGGCGAAACACTTTGAATTTATAACAAAATTAATAAATAAATTTTAAAAACTCAAAAATGCGCGTTTTTTTTCTTATTTACTACAGAAAAAGCAAAAAATAGATAAGTCGATCTGTTTACCCCGTTCGGACCATAGAGTCCATCTCATTTCATTACAAAAATATTAATGCTCGATCTATGGCTTGTAGTAAATTGGTTAGATAAATTTTATTTTTTTTCTAACGATACGAACATATCCTAAAAGCATTTCTTAAATCATCCTTTCCCAAATGAGCGATTCGACATTGACACAGTGTTGCCAGCACTTAGCGGATCGGGTCTATTATGTCAAAAAATTGTTCACGGCGTGTTGGTGCGCGAGCGTGACACGGCACCGCTCTTAATGATACATTTCGGCCAATCTCGCACGGATTCGTATTACGAGATCGACTTTAACCATGTGTCACACTAAAAGCGTAGAAAATGAAAAGTCCATTTACATGACTGACGCATTGTCGTAGCTAATATCTGTTAGTTTAAAAGCTCTTAATTGTTGATACTCGGAAGAAAATAGGTACGAGTGGGATAACACAGTGGCGGTACTGGTGCCGAATAATTTATTTTAAAATTTGAGCGTTGCGGGAATTTTGTGCTAATTATGATTTATAAATTCTACTCCTTAGTAGGGCAAGACGGGCTTTTGGGCTTGTATGGTAGTACCGCCACTGGGATAACATGAACTCATTCTCAAGTCGAAAAACAAAGGTTACGCGACAATAATTCTAAATGGCAATGGCGTGGTGCTCCAGATTGACCCTCCACGAGTAATATTACTAACAAAAATTTTATCTAAGTGCCGCTATAAGTAGTACTTAATTATATTTTGTAATTTAGTTGTTAACGTTTAGTTGTTGTTAAGTAGATGCCATCATCTACTTATGAGCTCTTAGTAAGGTAGCAGATTCTGCTCTTGCACGAGGCAACTCTTGGTTGCTGTGGCTTCATCTTAGGCAGGTCCGTCTAAAGAGGTACTACAACAACAGGTTTGTACGTGAGTGCAATACAAAGAACCAAGATAAAAAAGGGTATTTATGCTTTTGCATCTCCTATGGTGGTATAAACGGAGTTTAGTTGTTGCAACTCAAACTGATAGCGTAATTAGATATTTGATTAGATATATATATATATATAGCGATAGTGCTTCTGTAATAGATAAGCTATCAAACTTTCAGTGCAAGGACGTGGCTTTGAAACTCAAAGATGAATTAAAGAAAGGTAACAAAGATTATTTTTTCCTTCGGATTTTCTTTTAAATTGTGGGTGTATTTCTTATCTGTGTCCATGGATGTAGAATGTCATTTTTGAAAATCGGCGGCACTGTAAATAACGCTAAAAGAAACATCATCGGCGCCCCAGAAATTCAAGTGCAATCTAATCAAATGTAAATGTTAAAGCTTGGACTTAATTAATCATAAGAAGTCATTGTAACAATATGCCAATTTACAGGTGACGATCGCTTAGTCGTCGAAACTGACCAAGGTGGCTTTTTTGAGAGTCCTCTTTAGTAATTGCATAATAGTTTTTTGACTATGACATTTATGATTTGACTAATAAAGTGTTTGACATTAGTGGTATAAATGTAAGCAGTGAACGAATTAGCTTATCTAGTCTAATATATATTTTACGAATAACATAAAAAAAAAATATCTACAAAACTATAACTATAAACTGTAAGCCAATTTTATTCTCCTCCGCGAGCGCAACAGGCTGTAAAAGGGGTCCAAAGTTTTCTCTTCACGTATACAGATATACAAATATCTATCGACAATATTGTACTCTTAATAATTACTTATTAAACTATAGCTCTCCAATTTCTATGGCTGACAACCCTAATAATGTAACAAAGCGAAGACATCATGCAATATCGATGAGATACATACTCCATTATATTGAAATAACTTCGTTTCAAACGATTTTACGAACTCTTTTTCGTACACTAATCGAGTCCGATCGACAAAGGAGCGTACTGTGACGGATTTAAGGTGCAGTTTGTGGATGCAATTTCTAATTAAGGGTAACTGGGTTATCTGAGATGCAGATTCGCTAAAACGCATTGCACGTAACACAAATGGAATTGCTGAAACGATTGCGATTTACATACAACTATGTTCAGTTGAAGGCTTTAGAACTGATTAAAGACAAAACGAAAAATAAATTCTGTGATGTAATATTAACCTTTATAACCAAAAAATTTCGTCTCTCTTCGAATCGTAATGATTATTCAGACAAGTATGTTAAAAGTGTTTGTTCTGGAAGCGATGATTCAATAACAATTCTCAAATTAGAACAAATAACTATGATACCTCTTTTTTAATGACGGTGAGATTCGATATTGATACCTAAAGATAAACTCAAAATCTCAAATAAGGCAGAGCCTGTACTATAATCACTATGGTAACCAGACGATTTATATTCATACATACATATTTTCATTGAATACTTATATAGGTAGTTAACATCCAGACCCAGAACATACACTTCTGCTCATCGCACAAATATTTGATCGTCAATGGGAATTGAATACACGATCTTCGGCTAAGAGCACTAACCACTACACCGACGGGACAGTCAATTAATATTGATACATTCACCCCTATGTATCAATTTTACGGCGGTAGAGCCACGCAGCTGTACCCGCTGCTGAATGATAGTACCACGACCTCACAGAAAATCGGCGTGAAGTGGAAGTGTCTTTTTGCTTCCGCATTTCGTCGTGAGGTGGTCGGTGGCCCATCCCCACCCTCCCCTTATTCCTTCTCTCACTCTTATTCCCGCTCCCGCCTTGCTCGTTTGTCAGCCTACTACTTAC
>DWHO01002974.1:0-12587 GCA_018247575.1 Eurytides lysithous rurik
TTTACCAGTTAGGTACAACTAGTGAATTGGGGTTGTGGGCATGCCCACAGTGCCCACAACGGTGGATCCGCGCCTGACTCTATGAATTGAAAAGTACCAGTGCGCACGGAAGATCCTCTAATGGTGCTTTTGCTTTGCTCGTCTTAAAAAAATATTCGTGATAGTGTATAAGTGTAAATGTAAAGATGTAGAAAACGATACATCTCATGACATTAATGAATCAAAAACAAATCAAGTCTCTCTATCAATTTGTCGCTAAAAACATAATTAGCTAGTTAAATAGCAATGATATTATTTACCACCTCTCTAGTATAAATGACCAATTTGCTCTAGGGTCCTTAATAAATATATCATTATGCAATTATATATTTACAATTGATTAAATTCATTAAAGTTCCCTACAGTAATTATTCATAGATACTATATAATACATATTAAACTGTATACCTTAACATATCGTACAACGTCAGGTCGTTTAATGTTAACAGGAGCTTTGATAAAGGCCCGAGTTTCATGAATATTTTTGTTACGTTAGCTAACAGTGACAAACCGCCTTGATTTATCTTTCTCGTTTAATAAGTATGTACATTTTTAGCGTGGACTCGAGACCCTTTCGGCTACGTGATCTGCGTTCTTGCTTGTTACATTTTTTTTTTCATAGACAACATTAATGCGGCTATTTTATTATGGGCTGCTTTTATACAATGTGCACCTTATTTATGGTATTGTCAGCTGTGTCTGTTTACATTTTATTTATCGTATTGTTTCTTTGTTAGTGATTGATGTTTGATTATAACGTATAGTTGTGATCTGTTGATTAATTATTTCCAACAGTAGGTTAATAGATATGTTTAGCGACTTGGCAACATCTGCCTTTAAGAATTGGCTGTAGAAAACTAGACAACCGGACTCTACTACTATTATTGGACAGAGTTTGCTAGTTCAAAACACTATCACTGTTAAGTAATCAAAATTATCATTCGTTTTCTAAGCAGGATGTTAAGCAATCTATCGGGAAATTGTCCACTCCCACGATTGTTCTACGAACGCAATGTATATCGAGTTTCCCGCGCAATAAATTAACCGCAGCCTGTGCGTGGCAGTCCAAACCGCAATATAATCGCTCGTTGTCGCCTTGCAATTCAATTTTAAATAGTGACATATCTAGATATGTTTATGTGAAATGTTGAGACTTCGTGTGACTTTAGTGTTAGTTTTTTCATCATTAACTGTGAGTTTGAACTCGACAAAAAGAAGAAAAGGGACCACTAGCTTCTATATATTCACTTGCGCAGTTTGAAGAATCTCGGAGTGTTCTTTTTATACCCGTGATCTTTCCTCTTGTACGTTAATTTAAAAAAAAATACAGAACAAGTCACCCTGTCTTGGTAAAATGAAGTTGCCGGTTTTTTAGGGAAAAGTAATATAGTTATATATTTACTAATATGTAATTTGTTTTAATATGTAAAAAGATATATGCTATTAAACTTAGTTGAATTGTTATTCAAATTTGACTACAAATCGAAAAATATACATACTTAGAAATCGCGCCATTGTACTTCCAAGTTTCAGTAGTTAAATCATATGTATGCGAATGCATTATTGCATTTCCCTTGACATTCGTGTTATAGAGATTCCACTGATACATTGGTAGAACTTAGGCTATTTATTGGCTATGGCTAAGAGTTTTTTTTTTACTTACGCTAATTTTGTAAACGAACATATTATTAACCTTACCAACTACTTCGCGGTCACCCATAAAACTATCGAATGAATCGTTTTATAGAACGAATTTCCACTCGTGTAGTTACGTAACAAAACGATTTCAGTCCATTAGACTAATGGGGAATAAGGCTATCGTGCTATAGCTACCATCCAAAGGACGGTTTCAAATTGCCACGTGACCATTTACACCGCTTCATCTATATATATACGTGTTTATTCAACACGACATATCAGGAGCAGCAATTGCTGTCAATATACTATAGTGTTCATTCTTTGAACGAGTCCGTCCGAAACGGGTGTTAGAGAGTAGCAAATGCTAAAAACTTTGGCCGAAACTTCGAACTTAGTGTTAAGGGAGTAGCACCCCAGGTACGGATAAGAGGAGATAGTTTCGAGGCCCCGTCGTAATGATTTCTTGAATTTACACATTGTAAAACAGATCGATTTTATCATATTTCTTTGTTAATTTCAGCGTCCTACCCTATCTTGTGTGCTTAATTAGAATTACTAATAGTTCAAATATTTTGCAGGGTTTCTTTGGATAATTTCTTGTGTTCACGCGAATAATTTTGATTTTAAATACAAACAATTTACGCAATTAATCGGACTACCGTGAGCCCTGTTAATGACTTTGGTGCATCAAAACAAAATTGATCCATAAATTTGTTTCATTTCATCTGTTACATTGTTACATCTTTGAATGTCGAGATCTAGACATGTCGAGAATTTTAATTGAACTTTTTAAAAATATGTCGACGGCAGAAATGTCGTATCTCGAAAATCTCCAAGATCAATTAAGTAGTGAATTTAGGATATTCCGGTTAACTGTGTCAAGTAAGGTTTTATAGTAGAAGAAAATAACATACACATGGAAATTAAACGTTCTACATTTCAACTTTCTATCGTTATAAATTTATGAATTATGTATTTTTGAAATCGTTTTTTGGCTGTGATGTATAGTTGGTTATTATAAATAAACAGTTGTGTGATTTAACAATATATATAATTCATCTATAAATATTAGTTAAATTCGATATTGTTTATACCAATAAATGTCATTAATAAACCGCGTCTTCATTGCCAGTGGAATTTTTCTAAAACTTCCACTAGCAATAAAGGCGCGAAAAATAACTACTTTTACTTTGTTGAAATGTCTACTTTTGCTACAATTAAATACGCTAAGCAGTGACTGCTTTCTTTCACATCGAGTTAACAGATAAAATCTGAAGAATGCTTTCTGCTTGTTAGAAAATTCTTTTCTTTGTTTTATAGTTTCTTTATTCTCTCTAATCGCGTTTATTACCTTTTTTCCTTTAACGCAGATATTACTTTATTAGTTATATGATATCTCCGTTGAAATTGTTGAAACGGAATATTGTGATCTCTCATCGATTGTTATATAATATATTTATAACAAGCATTTTCCATATTTTCCCATGGTTGTGATTTTGGGGAATTTTTCCTGTTTCATGAAATTTTTCCCTAATCCGCGGTCAGTTTCATTCCTTAGTCACTCATGTAAGTTTACATTAGTTTGTAGTAATAGTATCGAAACTTTAATACAGATATTTTATTTCTAGATATTATAGACAGTTTTTAATTTGTTTTAACATATTTCTTTTTTCTATTTCTAGGTAATGAAGAGTCCTCCACGTGTTTTTTGAAAATAAATTGGGAATTTTATGAGAGGTAATTGAACATTTTACATCAATACAACACCTAGTGCCTCTTTTGTGCCTAACTCACGCGTCGTTTGAAAATCATTTGGAAGCACTTTAAGTGCACACCTAAAACAGCTGTTGCTTTAAATCGTTTTTTTTATTGTTATAATAGAAAGTTAGTGTACGTATAACATCACATTTTGCTTACACCATTGGTCGTGGAAGAAACAAAACATTTATAAATAGTATAATAAATCAAATATATTTTATTCATTTTTTATTTAAAGGTCACTCTTTTCAATTGATCTGAAAGAGGTTTTTTTTTTGACTTTCATACTAAACCATTTTCAATTAGCCAAATTAGTCGTTAACAATGTTCAACATAAACTATCTATTATAATATATATGTAAAATGGTACCATTTCCCATTTTTATACAACATTTGTAACATTACCATGATAGGTAATGTTACAAATTAATGTAATAAATCACATTTACAACTAATTATATTCTGCATTTCGAAATATATATATATATATATATACGCACTTACAGCGTAGTCCTTGTTTTGTGCATTCGTAGTATATTTCTCCCTAAGGATTAATTTACCAGTTGATCTTATTGAAAATAAAAAATACAAATTGGTATATAACAGACTCATGTTATTTTTCTGAGAGACTCGCGCCGCAAAGCCGAAGCGGAGTTTACAATGCTTAATTGGTTTAAAATACTGCATATCTAAAATAAAATGTATAAAGAGAATATAAGTAAAAAAAGAATCAGCTCGACCAAGTATTTCAACTTGTCCTGTACGATACGTGTTGTTTTAAACTTTTGTTATTGTTTGTGTCATTATTGTATAAATCTACATGATTCTTTGCCAGTCTAGTCTCTTTTACGAAGGTGTGTCCCATGCAATGGCGCTTGGCTCGCCTTTCTGACATCGACATATCTTGCCTATTGTGAATGGTTGTTTTCCAAACCTCACCACAGAGCCGTACCTAACAATACTTCATTTTCCGTTCGCTGTTTACCAATTGAGCGGCCGCAATAGCATTGTGGCTACTGGCAACGCAATTTTTTTTTTCATTTTTCCCTTTTTTTCGTTGTGTCGATTCTATTATTTGACGGTTTAAAGTCCGTGACAACTAGAATGGGATTTGGGCTTATTGGATTCAATGCACAGACTATGAACGACTTTGTATATATCGTCCTATTGTTATCACCATATTTAAGTCAAAAAATATCACCCCGACCATGAAGTATTTATCTCTTAAATTTTAACCACAAAAAAATAAAAGTTAATTATTTAGAAAATATCTGTGCAATTTTAACTGGATTCAGCTTTGAAATGTTATGCATGAAAATATAACATTATGATATTTCTAATAATATTTACAAATTCTTTAGATTCTATATTAGATACTCGTGTGTTCTATTTGATAAAGTCATTCAGTAACAACCATAGAAACGGCACTTGATTGGATTGTGGAGAGATATTGGCATGATACAAACACACTCAATACCATATTACACTTACATTCATTATTCTAATGTCGGAATGGAAACATAAATTATCATAATCGTGTTGTTTTCGCAACCGGCTTATTTCGGTCGCGTTTATGGTGCCCAGTTATGATTCGACGAAACGGGATCGGGAAATCATAATAATGTTATTTATGGTTCCATACAATATACACTAACAAACCATGTACAAAATTTTAATGAGTTGTCCTTGGATGGCCTTACATAATATTTACTCTTTCATATCATTAAATGAAATTATCCCTTTATTTTGTATAAAATAACACACTGTACGTCGGTAATTAATGTTTATAATATATAGTTTGTTTAACTTGTAGCATCATACGGGTTAAAAAGGAATTAATGGGAAGGCAGAATTTAATCGATAATTATTATATATTAAAAATTCTTTAGGTACTTGTTCTTGGTGATATAATCTACTTTAGTACGCCTTTTTGTCATACCAGACAAACGTTTATGCTAAAGAGGGTAACGGATGAAACCGATTGTGAATATACTCGTTCGCAATCATAGCTCCTTAAAACAATAAAAGTACGATTATATTGTAAACATTAACCTAAATTACAATCATATAGGTTACTGTGACATCAACTCGTACGTGGGTTATGAAACACTTCGGTGAGCAGCCAAACTTGCTTGCTCAACTCGGCCCGTGCCACGAAGGCCAATAATTGATCGCGACGAATCCAATACACGACCCCTAGCCAACGGTCAACTTCTCTCCCTACTTGCATTTCTTTTTACAAAACTTTGGAGGCTTTGCCCTGTCCACGGCTTTTTATTCTTTGTAAATTAGGGAGATAAGCAAGTCGGTTGTCTGAGAAAAAAGTTACATACTTACGTATAACGGTACAGGTACTTTTATGTATTTTTAAGCTAACTTAACCGATCAAAGCGAGATGCGTTCGTTACCAAAAAAAAATCCTTAAACTTGGTCAGCAAACGAACTGGAAGACATTAATGTTTGTATACTAGTACGTTGCATCTTAGCAGCTATATAACCAAACTCTTTTCGACACTTCCTCAGGCGGCAGCAAACTTCTGCAAATGCATATTGAATTGAAATTAAAAATGAGATTCTGCTGGAGCAAAATTGCGGTGTGTGGAATGTTGTTACCCAACACCGCTACGGGTAATTTTATATAAACGACATTAAACTCGACATAATAATTACCGGTTTGCGAGGGCAAACTTGCCACATGTTTATTTAACATTATATAAATTAAAGTTTAAGCGAGCTGAAAAGGTTGGTTGGTAGGTGGTGGTGGTGGCCTTTGATAAAGTGTCGTGCCGAGTAGTGAAAGTGTCGCCTAGAACTTTTTTAAAGAAGTAAATAAAGGACGGTAACTATGTGAAATAATCGAAGAGGATTCTAATCTTTTTCTTAAATCCGTGAAGGTGAAACTATCATATGTTTGATTAATATATTTTGATTTCATTTGATAATGTTATATCATCAATCTCAACAAGACTATCAAGAGACAATACATTAAAATTTTTCTTGAATTAAAAAAAACCGAACATGTCGAGCGATTTCTAATGGTGTAGGCATTTTTATCAATCTTTTCTAAATGGGCTGATTTTTTGGTTAACAAAAATCACTTCAAAAACAACTAATTCGTGCCTAATTCTAAGGGAAATAGTTTTTCTAGTAATTTCATTGTTGAAATAACTTTGCTCTTGGGGCTTGCGGACGAAAGTTATGTTTTAACGAAACGTCGCTCCAAAACCTGATTTTGAGACTCAAGTGACAGGCGGGCGGCCTGGACCACTTCGGAACAAGAATGAGCCTGTTTTCGTGTAGTTTTTTTTACCTCTCACATACGCCACATGGCCGCATCACTCCGGCGGCATATTTTTATTTTCACCTTTATAGTCGCTTAAATTGTCTCGAAAGGCGTTTTGAGTAAAATGCTCAGGTTATTGTTGATACAATTAAATTAACTTAAATGATGTAGGCTGGCATATTTGCGTTAAAAGCTGTAACGGTGTTTAGTAAAATTTTATTCCACCTATATTACATTGCTGTATGCGTTTAAATGTTCGCTTAAAGAATCACACCATCTTGAACACTTCGTATAACTTTAATTTGAAAGGAGCTTAAGTGAAATGTACTTATCACCTTCTTTTCTAATTAATAATAGCGAATAGGATATTTATTTTAAGAAAAACCACTTACTTTATTTATATACACGGCACTAAGGTTAATTATTTAAATGTTATATAAATCAGATTGAAATGATCCGGACAGCGAAGCGTTTACTAAAAATCTAAAAACAAAAACGTCTTTCCTTTACTACACTACTATTTTTATATATCGTATAGATAATTAAAAACGCAATATAATTAAAAAAATATTTGTAATTTGTTGTAAAAGAGAAATAAAACTGTCTCCCTCTTCTCGGTAGTTTCATGAAACTGTCGGTCCGAGAATAGCGAAAGCTTTCTCGAACCGACCCGCCATATGCCCCGATCGGCCCACCGTATCCGGCCGTACTTACTGTAACGGAACACTCCGATAACCACATTCGAGATAATCGCCGGTTACCTTATCCCTTAATTGCGCTCTTCGCCGATAGAGCGCCTCGCAGTCGGTCCGTACGAGTGCACGAGTCATGGGGGCGACGTAACGTGTTATTCGGGGATATAGTGTTTCGGGTGGGGTTCGTACAGCCGCCCCGTTCCCGGGAACACCAGATGCTGACGATCCACGCCCCGACGGTCACTGAGTATGCGGGTACTAACCATCGGGTCTAATGATTCCAGTTACGCGCACACGCTACATAAACATAACCGTCGTGTGTTCATGCAGAAAAACCGTTTACTTTTTGTCTGTATCTAAGTGGTTATATGAAATATTTAAATAGTATTAGGCATCGCCTGTTAGCTCGTTTTATTTTCTGGAATAAAATGTAACTTAGTCTTTTAAAAGAATACCAAGCAGCTATGCGTTGTCGTTGCTACTTGAATACAGCGGTCAGGATCAAGAGGTTTTTTTTACGTAAAGTAATACGTTTTTTATGTTTATGTTTTACGTAAAGTGTTTATGTTTTATTATAAACGCCCAACAAAGTGACACAGATAAATTCGATTAAAGCGGAGGTTTGTTTTCAATAATTGGCAACATGGCAGAAACACCCATTTACAACCTTGCTCCTTGTCCAATAAATTAAGATAGAGGACCAGGTCTTATCTTTGATAAAACCTATGAGCATCTTTTCGTATTCAAGTCGGTTCGGTCTATACGTAGTGTAGTATGTATTCCATATGTCATCCATTATTTTTTATTATGTAAAAGTGGTCTATGCGTATTTGAGTGTAGAGGGGACTCTACGCTCAAATATTATACCGTAAATCATACCGATCCGTTGTTCTGTTGCAGTCTCACATTATATATTACAAATATAAGCACTTCCACTATCTTCCAACTTATATCCATTAAATTAATTATTACGGTATACTTTAAGTATAATTTTTGTACGGAGAGGGCAGATAGACCACGTTTATAATATGGCAATATTTTTATACGTGTAACCCACTGAGAATAATTATTGTGTTTATTATATTGGCACCAATATTTGCCTAAGTTAAAGTCCGCTAACAGATAAATATTATCAGCAATAACATTTCACCCAAGAATTATGTATTAAATAAAGCCTTCGAAGGGTGTATCGACGTAATTATCCGTACGCTTAACAACGATTCGAATATTCATCGAGGTGGTGCGATCGAATTTGCATTAAACCCGACGTAATCAATCGTGGCTAGATCCTCGACGTTAGGCAATTTGTGGATCAAGTGCGCTGTCACTACAACAATGTTAACAAGCAATTAACACTTGCGTTTGCACCCGGGGGTTATGTATGGAGAACGCTTCTAAGCCCTCACTATAGTCCTAAGGTCGAAATTGTAACACGTTTATAAAGAACAATCGTTTTTGTATTTTTTAATATGTTTTGTGCATTTGCTTGGATTTATAACTTTTCCTTATGTTTATATAACTTTTAATTACTTTTGCATACTTCTTGCATACAGCTTTCTATTTCTATATAATGGTACATATTTCCGCAGTTGCGCTTATGTGGACAAACTAAAGTACTCTTTATATTTATTTTAGTCTAACGGGTTAACCTTAGAAGTTGAACTTTAAAACATGATTGAAATTTATTATACTCATAACTTACTTTACGATTCTCAGTACTATATTAAGTTACCTTTATAAAGTTATTACTTTAGTTTAGTATTGCATTCCATTTATATTTTAACCTGTGTATTAAATTAAACTTACGTGACTTAAGTACATAATACATTATATTTTAAATATAGAAACAATAAGTTAATATAGTAATATAAGTGTAAAGCATTTATAGTGTTTTGTTTTCTACTAACATAACTTTATTTAATAGTTACATTTATTCCGTCCAAAGTTTAAACCTTTGTCTCGTTTATTATTTTAATAAATGATTTGTCTTATTTAATCTATTTGGTCGTTCTATTTACACACGGTTTATTAAAAATGAGGTTTCTTACAAGATATAACAAGGGTCTACGGGTCATTGTTCCCTGTGGCTATAACAAATACAATAGATCGCCTCATTATTTTATTTATAGCCGGCTTTATTGGTCCAAACTGTTTCGGTTATTGTGATAAAGTGTGCCCGGGAAATTGAAATAGATTACCGTTGACGTGGAATTTTGTATCTAGAGTGTTTTTGTCACTTATCTCCTGTAATAAAGCGCGTAGCGTATTCAGTGTTAATTTGTTTTTTAATGATACATTTTTCTGCGGCGGTGAAAGGCTCGACGTCTATTGCACTTGGTTTTAAATATAAAAAATTTTTTGGTGATAATGTGATGGATATTCTCTTTTATTAGCGGTGCCTCAGAATTCTATGCAATTGCAAAACTCCCAAACAATTTAATCAACTCAAAAAGATCAAAATGATTTTGGTACAATAAAAATTTAGTCAAACAGAAGTTGATATTGACTTACAGTTTGATGTAAGTTCTCGTTTGAGTAATCATTATAAATAATGAAAATGTTCAATTATGGGTTAATTATTAAGTGCCTCCGTGGCCTAATGGTATAGGCCTGCGCTTTACAAATCGGAGATCGTGGGTTCGAATCCCGTGGAGGGCAACGATTTTGTGTTATTTTTTCTTAGTTGGGTTATGGCATTACGCGCTGATCACCCGATTGCCTGCAAAGTAGGATGATCCACGCGTCTAATGGGCTTGTAAAGAGTCGGTCCAGGCTTTGGTTGGACTTGGTTGATCTCTTGTAGATCGGCCGCCGTGGCCGGAATCGATCCGGAGGACTTATATTAGTTATTAAGTATATTTTTGTATCCTTTCTAATTTTTTTTTGACTGCGGCTTTTGATAAATAGATATCTCTTCTGTGGCATTTGCGTCGAAAACGGCAACGTGGCCATAATAGATAAACTAGGCTGCGAGTTGGCCGTTCGCGACGGGAGCGCCCCTTTTGCATTATGAGTACTCTATTAGACGCTAACCGTATACCAGCCGTACGTTCGACGAATAGAAACAATGCTATTTAACCCCTGGATAGGCTAATAGGCGGCCGATCAAATGCGTGTTTGCATTCGATAGCCCCTGATTCATTGCAATCATCGCGATCGCATAATGACAACGTCGGCACGTATTCGATCACAATGACGCTAAAGTGTCATTGATGTTTTTTTTTAATACTAAGTGACTACTGGATAACCTAAAGACAGTTGTCGGTGATGGTGTATATTATTTAGTATATCATGCAGTACATATCACGTATTATGGCAAATGCATTCAGCCCCATTAAAAATAAAGTATACAGCAAGTGTAAATTGCACGTTCTTTTGCGACATTTTGCACGCTGATACTCTATTCAGTTCGCTTTACGTGACAATTATCTCGTTTCAAACTTATTTTTGTTATAGAATGATGAAGTTTTTCATCATCAAACAATATTTTTATAGAAAAAAGGAACGATGATCAAAATTAAAATACATCTCCCTACTTAATAGGTTGTGTTTAAAATATGCAATTTCTACAACGCCATATAAATTGTGTCTTTATAACCCATCTCATTATTCGTTACTCTCTCCCATATTACCTCATATACTAATTTTATGTATTAATAGAGGACAGTTTTTAACAAAAGACATAGGCATTATACGCTCAAATTATATTTGACCAATAATATATCAAAAATTATTGCTCTTTTTAAGAATTAAAATTATAAGACACCTGACAACTATCACGTCGAGAGGGAGTAATAAAATGGCGTGCAGTTAAATCCACTTTCTCACGTACCATTACTGGCTCATACACATGTATGAGATAACTTATATGTAAGTAACATTTAATTAGTTCACATCATGCTTCATATATTTGTATAATTGCATACGCCCCGATAACATCACACGGCAGCCATTGATTAATGTCCCTTATTCATATTGCGTACATCAGCCGTCTGATGTGTGGACGTTTGTACTCCGGGCTCGCCGTACATGCCGCGTTCTGTATAGCCCCTTTGAAGACACGTAACACTGATGGGGGCGTGACAGACAGACCATCAATACAGATCGGCCGACGACAGCGTTTAAGAGACGTTTACAAATGGTCGACGCAACGGCTCACTAACTTTATCGCTGAGCAAACTCATAATAGACCGCACGGGAAGATTTCAGGACGCGAGGAAAAACGTCGAATGCAGAATCCTCAGGGACGAAGCTTTTATATTTAGCTAGCTGGCCGGAGAGACATTGTCCTGCCGTTTTTGTTAGTTTGCACGAATCTGAGCATCTGAAGAGTTGTATCGTGCATACGGTATTAGTGATAGAAATTGAAAGAGAACCGACAGACCGCGTAGAAGCGGCTGCATATGAATAATGGAGCATGTGTTCATATTATTTATTTTTATCGTGATGATTAAAAAATAAAATGAATATTTTCGAAGTAGTCATCTCCAAAATTCCACAATCAATCGCACAGACAGCGCGATAACAATAGATCTCAATGAAGGCCTTAATAGCGCCCACGGCAAACACGGATTCCGTTAGTTCAGTTCCGTCTGGCGTCGCTTAGATAGACTGTCCGAGATTAATTGCCCTCCCCGTGTGGGATGCGACCGGCGAGCGTCGCCTTTGTTCCTGCCCGGTGGATCGTGGAGGCGTAAAGCCTTCACGAAATTCCAAACTAATATCTAAAATAATAGTGAATAAGCTACTATTCAACCCTAGCGATCGATCGAAATGTTCTCCATTCGTTAAATAATATAGTTTTTTGACTGTGTGTGTCACTTACAATTTGCCAAATCGCGTGTTCGACATTGTTAGTATAAAGGTGAACAGTGAACGTAAGCCTTTATCCTTAATGAATAACTTTACAGAGTTTAGCTTTCCGCATGTTTTTTTAACATAAATATAATATTTCAAAGTGACGCAGCGTGTGTCGCTTACTATTCGGTGACTAAAACTTTTCGATACAAGTGACTACCTCTTCATTGGTTTCAAACATACAATTTCAAGGAATTTGATAACATTACTGGTAATTTACGTCGTGTGCACAAGACATGTCAGGTGTCGTCCCGCTTGGGAACTCCCCTTGGGTAGCGCTCGCCCAAGCGGCACCGCACCGCTGCCCACTACTTGCC
>DWHO01002975.1:0-12584 GCA_018247575.1 Eurytides lysithous rurik
GCTCCATCGTGACTAAAATTGCATTAAACGACGCACAATTCCCCGCCACCCGCGCGCCCCTTGCTCTCACGGTTTTGAAGAAATCAAGTGTTGCTATTTGCAAAAATTTTTGGCCCACCCTGTATTATCAACTTCAGATGTGCAATGGAACGGATAGAATTTCAACCATATGTCGCATCTGCCCTCACTAATCATCACTCAGACGACTGACAATTCGTCAGTATTGTCTGAGAATTCAGTAAAGGGCAATCTTTAGTCGATTGGGTGCGACCTTATCTTACTTTATGGTTCGATCTTAAAAAAGATTTATGATAACGCACGGCGAAGTCGAAGCCCACAAACACTTTAAAATAAATGACAAGGAGTCACTTCCAATTGTGATGGAAATGCTTTCTGCAGTAAAATTAAACGATAACCCTGCCGTTTAGAGAGATTTAAATGGCTTAGAGGCTTTTATTGGGCCAGCCTACGTTTAGTTTTGTTGGGTTGTGATCGTGTCCAATTTTATGTATCCCACCTGAGACGCTTGGAGTTTTATTTATGTTTATCACTTTTATGTCTTCGCAATGTATTATATTAAACGTCGTTATTCAGTTCCTACTTATTTCTTTGGTCGGCCGACTTCCTTAGCAACTTAACGTAACGAACGTTCGTAAACGTGGTTTATTTGTTCCTAATTTCGTCAACTTGCGGTAATAATACTTGACAGTAACGATCGGGGCCCGTGTGTTTGGCGAATTGTATATTAACTATATCATTTATTTTTCAAATTGAGGCCGTAGAAAATTCTGAAACTATATGTAATTTAAAGTCGACAGACATAAAATATAATTGAAAGGGCACGAAAAATTATGGAATTACCGTTTCACTGGAATCGATCGTATATTTAAAGAAAGTTTCGCGTAGATTCATAACACACATGAAAAGGTGTAGGTAATAAAAAAATATATTCAGCCAGTTTAATTTATATCATATAGAACGTTCTTCGTTTTGAATATTTTTTGGTAAGTGTTTTCACTAAAACGAGAAGGAAAAATATGTCGTCGTGGATTTAGTTCATTAAAGATCTACTTCATAAAAATATATATATAAAAAAGGATTTTATTTTAATTATAGACCGCATGAACTACTTTAATAGCAGTAGCAGTATTTCTTCTGAGAAGTGAATTATACTACATGAATATTGAATAATATTAAATGAAATATAAAAAAAAACAAAATACCAAAGATTCATTTTTGCGCACTTAACAACACTGATGTATTTAATAAATTTAGTAATTCTATATACATTATTTTCTTTTTTAATGATATGCATCTCTCATCAATACACCATGATGCATTAGACTTTTTATTCCATATTGATTGAATTCATTTATTTCATATAAACTAGCTTCCTCTTTTATGGTAAGCAAATCTCAATCATAAAACATGTCCGATATTCCGATGTCCGATATTTGTCCGATGTCCGATATTTGTAAAGGTACGGTACTGACACTCTATGTCACCATTAACGCTTTATTATGTAAATAGCGTTTTATATTTAAAGAGATTCCAATATTTAATAACAATTATATCAACAATATTCACGCAATACCAACTTGTGGAATCGGTTGTCGCCAGCAGTATTTCCGGACAGATACGGCATTGGAACCTTCAAGAAGAGAGCATACTCCCTCCCACCTTAAAGGCCTGCAACGCATTTGCAAGTCCCTTGATGTTGCAGGTGTCTATGGGATATATTCTGGTTGTAAACCAAATGGAAGTGAATTCATTTTAATAAGTCGTTACTCCTCCTCTCAACCTCCCGTTATTTTCCTATCATAATGTTAATCTCCTCGATTTTTGGGTTGTAATCCTAGGTTGTTGCCATCAAGGTCCAAGAAAGTAATTATTCGTGCAAACAAGATAATATCGAACTCCGTGAGCCATCGCCATTGAAATAATTCTATCCCGCATCTTAAAGGAACTACATCAGGTTGCATATGAAATAATAATAACATTATAATATTTTGTACATTAAGTGCTTTCGGGGTGTGGTGTCTCGGATAAGTGAGAGGACGGCTTATGCGTCCCTTTGAGATACGGGAATGTTGCATTATATAAAAAGTAGAGGTGACGCATTTTAAAATTTACATTACAATACAGTGATTTAAAAAATATATAGTAATATAAATTTTTTTACTTAAAAAATACGCCATATTTTAAGATAGACTTATCTTGTGCTACACGAAACTTTTAGTTAAATAAATTTTACGTCAACAATGGTCTAGAACAATTTAATCAAATATTTGGGAATTGAACCCACAACCCGAAATCAATAGCTTACCAACTACGCCGAACATTTCAAGAAGGATGATGAATGAAATATCATATTAATAATGCTATTTTTACTCCAAGTTATATTAATATTAAATAAATATCGAGTAGATATTGATTAGCGACTAACAAAATCACAAAAAAAAATCATTAATAGAACGTGAGAATGGAACAGTCCGATTTTTTCCAATTATGAAACATCGTATTACTTTCTTAGTGTTGTTGTATTGACAAACTTAAATAGACTGATTTACCTCACTTACTTAAGGGAGGGTGAAAGTTAATAAAAGATACAAGTGAAAGATACAAATGATACGATGGTCTGCGATTTCATAATTCCACGAACGAAATGTCTATTTTAGTAAGACGCATAGGCTAACGCTTCTAATGTGACCGCATGAAATAGTATATTAACTTTTATCGACATTACATATGAAGGCGCATAGATCAGTTGGTCCTTCTACTTGTTCAAGGAGCATCACAGAATCGAACCGTAGGCGTCACTAACGACTTCCAAACCTAAGCAAGCCGTGTAGAGTACCCCTGCAACGCCAACAGTGTTATTCTTATTTTATAGCCCGCCCGTAGGTGCGACGGTAATTTGTTTTATTAACGACACTTAAACAGTACTTATTAAAAATGCAGGTGGGAAAATTATTTTCATTTCGACACTGTCCCTTCTTCGGTGCTTGGTGGAATTGAAATAATAAGTCCGACGAGGGTCGGCGTTAATATTTACTTTAACGCATCGGATTGTTTATGTGCACTCGTTGCGAGGTAAAAGGTGAGGCAATTAAAGTCTTTTATAATGTAAGCAAGTGATTTTACTGCCTGGTCCTAACAGTTAACGGTCGCGATGCTGGGGGAGCGATAAATGTGTACGTACAACTTTGAAATGATGAAGATATTTTATGTGCGTCCGCATATCAAAAATCGATTTTCCTATTAGCGTATTATAAACTGTTATGAACTCTTCGTAGGCATATTGAAATCGATATGAGTTTCTGGCAAAATCGAATCATATGCGAATGCTAAAGTGTGTTTGTGGGTTTTATAGTTGTTTCTCTAACGCGACTGAACGTTACAAACTGGTAAGATTTTTACATAGAAACAATTTGTTAAAATGTATAGGCCACATTTATGTAAAAAAATCAAAAATGTCACAAAGTCTAAATCAATGCGATCAAAGCAGCCGGCTTAACCTACTCCATATTAATCACACTATGAAGTATCGATATACGTTAGCGATGAAACGTGGATATTTAAAATAATTTCATCTGAGAATTTGCCATTATAAAGCTCCAAAAAAAAAATTAATCAATCATAATACAATATGACATTGCAACTTGTATTTAAAGACGGATAATACATTTGTGCCAATACAAACGGTACTCCGTTGATAGCTTCTGATTTCCCTTGCCTCAAATTAACCTTCGTTGACGACTCATTGACACTAACGACTGTAGCCCCATTTCGTACCAATTAAAACAATTATTGTTCGATTCGATCTCATCAAGAATCTTAGTCTCAATCTTTGATCGTTTCGATGTCTTTGTTCGGACATATCATGCTGACGATATCGTCGTTGTTAAATTCAATTTCTAGCATTCTATCATATATCACTTATTAAATTTTTCAAAGGCCGGATAGTTGAGTATCATATAACCACCTAACTAAATCAATAAACAAAGTACCATAAGTGTATATAATCATTCTCAGATTGCGCTAACTTTCCTCAGTTCTTATCTCTTTGCTTCAAATTGTCTACAAATAACACACAAGTATGATCACTAGATTTAAATATCAAAGAGAGACAGCAAAAGAAATGAAATGTAAGCGTGGTTTCAAACCAAAGCGAAAATTATGGCGATTCTTAAATATCGAATACCGTTAGAGGCCGCGAAACAATCCGTTGGCGACCGTAAAAAAGGCCCGACACAACGCGCCAACAATGAGAAGCCGACGAATATTTATCCGTCGATTTTATTGGTCGCTCGAAGAAATTAAACGTGCACATATATCACAAAGACTGATGGGGAACGTGCGTATGTAGCTAAGTAGTGCGTTTTATGGTTCAAATTTATTTACAAGTATCAAGTGTGGCTGCGCATCGTTTTCACGCGCTTTTGAATTCGGCTTACTATATAGAAATGTTTTCACTCCCATGTTTTTTTTTGGTTTATTTAAATCTATACCGAATTGGAAATAGTTTTTTTTTCTTAACTCTGTCATGGATTATACATTATTATTACTTATGCACGTATGGTGGTACTACCATACAAGCTCAGAAGCCCAATAATGTATTTAAATTTAAATTTTAGCGTTGCGGTAATTATGTGCTAATTAAGATTATAAATTTTACTCCTTAGTAGGGTAAGCCGGACTTTTGGGCGTGTATGGTAGTACCGCCACTGCTTATATATTATTTCATAATTACCCAGTTAGCATTACACTGCTTACAAAATTATAATAAAAAAAAACCTACATTCATAAAGGATTGCCACAAAATTATACAGCTTGTGAGCTATCACTGAATGAGATGCCTATGTCCAGTCTATTTTTTCCATATTCCTATACAAATAAATGACTTTTCGGCATCTCTATTTTTGGTACACTCCATCGGCAAATGTTGCGCGCCTTCATATTGAGTTTTAATCAATAATTAACGTTCAATTAGTCATATATTAAAATCGTGTGCTTTAATTTTATATCAATATGTAATTCGTTGGTATTCGATTAATAACAAAATTTTTTGCAATAGACAGCAAGGGTCCACCTTCATGGGAATGTCTAGAGATGTATATATACTAGATGATATTGTTAAAATGAATTTTACTATGCATACTCACTTCCTAATGTCATAGTTTACTACCTTTAAAATTTCTAATAACTTATTTTATATATATTTTGAGCTTTCTAAATTAGACTTACATCGGCTCAGTCTGTTCCGTGACGGGGTCTTAGTGAAATATTCAAAACGGCTGCAATCAAAGAGAGAGTAATTAAACGAAAACAAACTCCAAAAATAGTTCTTGACCTTAGACTATAATTAATATATGTAAACAGCTCAAGGGGTTGGATATATAAAAAAAAGGAAATGTGATGAAATCCGTAAAGCTACTTTCGTGTTAGCAATTTGTAGTATTCAAATAAACAAGAATAACTATTACGTCGTATTTCTTGATATTGAATCTGTAAAAAAAAAACATATCAAAAATATTATGTCAGTCTCGCTCTATTTTAAAATTTTCTTGCTATACTTATCAACATTGCTGTATAAAATTACAAATTCTAATATTATTTCAATGTAAGTTTTCGCGATATATTATTATGTATTGATATGTACTAGTGGCTGTAATGATAAATGCCAGCAGTAAGTTTGAAGTATTCGAGCCAAAAAAAGAGATTAAACTATTTAACAGTTGATCATAAATATATTTTTATATTTTAGAAGACATATAACGAATTAATTATAATAAATTAGAAGCAAGATAATAAGAAAATCTTCTCGAATATGTAATAACGAAACAAATATTAATTTACATTTCTTAACAGTGTAGATACAAAACCCAATAACCAATAACGTAGAAAAACTGGCACTAATACATATTAATACATTCCGAACTAATTTCAATGAGGTGGAGCGTATCTATAATTTCTTTACCATCTTACTAACTTCACAATGCTGTACCTAATGAAGAACTTATGTAATTGTAATAGAGTCTATAATTGAGTAACAGACATTTTACCAAGTTAACCTAATTTTTGAAGGAATGCAACCAGCTGGAGACGTGTTGAGATTAAGTCCGGGGTGTCAAGTCATCTCTAGTTAATCTATATTAAAATAAAGTTCGTTGTTTCACTTCATTATTTAAACTTAATTAAAGGCTCACCTCTGAACGGGTTACAATAAAACAAACATATGATTGAATTTTTTACATCGCGTCGCGTTTGATTGTGTTTATTTTTATGATGCAATACATTTGTTTCTACTAGTAAATTAATTGGCATTTGCAAATTATAGAATAAAATATATTGCAAATACGTTGCCAGTTTTTGAGGTGGGGGGGAAGGAAAGAAGAAGCAGTAAGGGTAGAGTGGAGAGGGAGGTGAGGCGAGCAAGGAGAGGGGGAGGGGGCGTTAGAGAGAGGAGTGAGGGAGGATGGGAGGGAGGGGGATAGGCCACTGGCCAGCTCACTCACCGAACGAAACGCAGAAGCAAAAACACTTTCACTCTACGCTGATTTTCTGTGAGGTCGTGGTACTTATCTGGTTCGAGCCGGTCCATTCAGCAACGAGAAAAGTTGCATGGCTCTATATATCTTTATAGCTGTTTTTTTGATATAATTCTCTTTAAAAGTATATGTATTTTTCATCTAACTCTACGGCTTGAACGATTTTATTGAAAGTTTTTTGAGAAGGTACCTGGATGGCATAAATTTACAATTGTACCTAATATGTCGGTTTACAGATTTTTCTTTTATTCACTGACGAAAATTTAAATGGATGCACAGGAATTTCTTAGAACTAAAAACTTTCTTAGATCTCGTAGATTTTGAGAGATTTCCCGAAAACAGCAGGATGTCTACTGGGTCCGCTAATTTAACAAAAATCTGAGTGTGTTTGTTGATTTATCCTTTTCCTTCTTATACAGTAGCGGCGCAACGGATCGTTCATTTTAAGGGATTGTTGTATTTTGTGACACGGAATGTTATATACGCTGTTTAACCGGAAACTATTTGAAAAAGGGCATGAACGAATTTTATACAGGCAAAGGCGCGGGCAAAACTTTACAGCGTATGCAGGTGTTATACCTATTTTATTGCAGTTTTATAAAAAAATAAACGCCAACTACAACAATCACAAAAAAATATCGTCGATACTCTTCATCAGCATCGATATTCTTATGATAACCTTGGTTAATAAGGATAAAGGAGTGGAGGCGGTTTACGAAGATAAGAATTTATTTTCTTTTTTGTTTTCAAAAAATTCTTTTTTTGTTTTCAAAAAAATTTTAAAAAATTAACACCAACTAAAGAAAAGAAAAACAAAAGTGTAATATGGATAAATTCCAATGAGGCGATGCAAAGCACATTAGCAAACAAAGATAAATTAAACAACATGCATGTCGAGAGAATCCAAAATTTCGTAATTCAATGGGACTCGGTTCGAAACAATATTCACAGCAGTGAAGCTCCAAGCTAATCAGAACGCTAAAGATTGTGTCGGAAGACAAGAAATAAAATAAAAAAAAAAGAAACTACGGTCATAACCACGGCAATACAGCAAGTCATAGAGTTTCCGACGTCGGTTCTCAATAGATTGTAGTGATAATCCTGGCTGGGTGTTTGCCAGTACAATTATCATTACCGACTCGAGAATCGGCCGAGTCACCGTGTTGTGGGTGACCCGCATTAAATCGGTTAATTCAAACTATTTATCAACTCTATTCGTTATGCATAGGATCAGATTTTGAAATTGTTTGATGTTGTTATGGCATTCGGTGCCCATTGTGCTTTGAGCGCTTAGTTTGATGGGAGTGTACTCGTTAGCGTCGGTTCGATTGAATATATAGATCTTTCCAGAGTTAACAGGATAATAAAATAACGAGGCACTCCACGACCGGTGTCATGTGGCACGGTGAACGTCCAAAAACGAGGCATGAACGGTGTTAGTACAATGAGGCGATTGTTCGAGTCCAATGAATAGATTTACGATGCGCGACTGACACAAATGAGCACCTAATTGGAACGTTACGGCACCACATACTAAAACCGTGAGCAGATCGAGCAATAGCCTTAATTCCGACATACCAAAAGATCTCTATCTGTGTAAACGAAATCTGCTTCATCTTACCTTTTTTGACGATACATACAAATTAATATACACTGTTTTATTGTTCTGCTGTTCGTCTTCTTAACAGAATCATTATCAAGAATAACATCCGTCATAAACACTTCTTATTGCTATCGAACTAAGATAAGACCATCCTATAGGCAAGATTTATTATTTTCTACTGTGAGATTTCTAAATCACGCTATAATAACAACTAATACATTTAACATAATTAAGTTAATATTGCATTACCGCATATTGCAAAGAGCTGCAAGGCTATAGCTCTTTTTATGTTCATTAGCGTGATAATATTCGTACAATTTCTAAAAAAATCGAGCACCGACTTACTTAATTCAAATAGTAATCCAAACATGGCACAATGGCTGATTATCATATCATTTCAAACGGTCTAAACTTCGAGATATTGTTAATTTAAAAAAGGGATGTACTTGAAAATATCTTTCATCAATTCTTCGGAAAATAAACCAAAGTTAAAGCATTCTTGTAAAACAAACTAAGGGGTCCCTTAGTGAAACGAACAATGGTTTCTGATGGTAAGAACAAGGCGTAAGGAATTAGCGATCGCAGATAACCTCGCAGACTATTTGGTGACATTTTGAAGTGTGTCAGTCAGCCTTCGTGTAGCATCGCATCGTGACGCCCCTAGTGGCGACTTCGTGATCCAAATTAATTAAAACGGAGACACAAAACTAACCTTATCACGATTGACTTTTACGTAGGGTTATAATATGGACGTTACCTAAATGTGTAAAATATGATACTGGATTTTATCAATACTTTATTAAGCCCTTGCTTATGACTTTAAGAAATTATATAAAAAACTATATCTCTTAAAATTTAGAAAACTTCACACTATAGCGCTATCGAGCTTTACACTATCATGATGTAAGGCAATAAGATGTTTAATAAAGTTTCGTTAATCTTTTTTTGCGAATTCGGTGGAAAAATTCCTGTGGGATAAAACTAGACGCAGTGTTCAAATGTCACATGTAAACTATCATCTGCCCTTAAATTTAATTATTCATTTTTATCCGATCTAAACAAAAGGTTCATACAATTTTTTTGACGATTTGCAGTGTTGATCTGTCTCGATCAATCTTTATTAATCTTAGAATCTCAATCTGGTAGTATACCGCACCATCATCTAGTATGGTCCATGGTTTTACTCAAAATTGATCCGACGAAAGCTCTCAAATATTCAAAGAACAAGGAATGCTCGATGCATAATGGAAGTACTTTACCAATTACGAAAAATAGGCAAATTTATCAATTAACTGTTCGCATCCATACTTTGATTTAACAAAGTATCTTGACATCAGCCCACCGCTGAGCGGTATGAAGCTCCACATGCCAACCGTCACATTTCAAAAGCACAATATGCTAATTAACATCGCTCTTTTTTTGATTTGCGCTACGAGCTCTCAGAAACGAATGCAAATTCACGACGGGCCTTTAATTACGCTCCAAACACGACCGACGACGGCGTTAAAGATGCAGTTTTGAGAAACGCCGGGTTTGTTTGCCCAGCTCGTACGTACGCGGCGAGATTTAAATAGCAAGCGGATTTAGCGCGACCGCATTCGCAGTGACTATGGAAATATTAACTGCGCCATTATCAGGGCTGGCCGCGGTCACTATTGACTTTCATTTCACGATCCATGCTGTCTCCTATAACTGTACCGTCCAGTCTTGATTTGAATTAAAAAAGGACTCTTTTCGAGAATCAAATTATCATTAAATATCGATTCTTGAGAATTTCTATGAAAATGGTAAGAACGGTGACAAAGAACTTACCAGCATGATAGCAAAACGGAATACACCTCCATAGATGCCGTAATGATGATATAATGATTTTATGTGCAATATACCGTGTATGTTATCCGTGTAGATTATCCCTTGACTCTTCATATATTCTAATTAATCTCTCAATACATATCATTGATGTCTATTAACAAAAAGCATTTTTTTCGCTTATGATATATCTTCGTGGGTCAATTTTTTTTATTTCATTTCTTCGTAAAATGTAATCTCAAAATCTCACAATAACTTTAACCTAAAGTGTCAATTCAATTGGACATCAATCAAAGCTCACGATCATAATAAACATTCGGGAGTGTCACCAATCAACAATAGAAGGCGACATTAATTCTATCCATCACCGAAACCAAAAAAGGGTAGTTCATTAAAGGATGCATTCCTCAAGTATTATTCTTTGAAAACTGGTAATAAAAATAATAACAAGAGGGCCACCCTGCCAAGTGCTATCAGCTCCATCTGTTGTCGCTGCGGACAAACTCGCCTAATGAACGATGATAAATCATATTCGAGAGGCGGCTTGCGGGCTCTTCCATGTTACTTTAAATGTTTGCAGTTTAGCGTTATTCTTTACTTGTGTGATTTCTACTGCTTTATAGCTTCTAGCTCGTATTGGAATTTCCCTTTCTAAGCAAGCAATGGACGCATTATTGTTTTTATGTTCGAATATCGGTCGAATAAACGTAGGTAAAATTGTAAGGTGTCTCTCGCCCCGTGTCCCTGCCCGCAGAGCATTGTGCTTACTAATGATTTTATGCAAATGCAGCCTCTTTAGATCGAAGTCTTAGCGCGATCTCGAACCGTCAGGTACGAAGCTCATTATTAACAATTTGAAATATGACTTGGAAATTTTTCAACAATGTGTAGAGGGATAAATTGGTTTTTTATCAAATATCAAGTTGCTGATTTACTTTAAGCTTTATTTATGTAAAACAACCAAAGTATTGTACAATAAGATCTCATTCTCTGTTTTGCTTTCAAGTGCTGCTCTCAAAAATTTGCTCTAACAATTGAAATGTTAACATAATTCGAATAGCTAAATGATTTAATCAGAAATACGTGAACAAAGAAAGTTAGTTAACTCATTCACTACTGATCGTTCAATAATGCGACTTTTCACACATATTACTATTTTTTTTTGACAAAACACTTATATGTGCTGCCCGCACGAGCGACCCGACAGGAAAACACACCGATGTGTTTACCGCACTGCGAGACGCGATTTATTTCAAATACACATTTGTGTTAAGCCACATGCGTTGTTTCAGAATTTTTTCCCACAACGGTTATCTTTCGGCAGTGAATGTGTTAAAGTAAGCTGTTATCGCGTACTGCAAAGAGGATAATTTGTATATTTATCTACAAATATAACGTTTGGATTACAAAACTCATTAGCGTAAACAGTGCATACAATATTGTCTACTCCAACGGCTACTCCAATAACAGTATTGCAACTTTACAAAAAGCAATAACCATGTATTTGAGCGTTGGCGTACCTTATTTACCTCGATCGCGATACCTACTGCATAATAAGAAGCGCATTCACTAGTTGCTAGAATTTCCGTCAACAATATGCATGGAATCAAAATAATTTCCACCAGTTGCTGACAGAAGCAACGGGCAGAAGATTATGTAACCTGATATCATTTCGTCAAGCAATTTAATGAAGGCAATTTTGTAAACAACGGTTTAGGAATCATAAGTACGCTAGGTTATCCTTGCGGAATGGCGTTTGATTTGGAATGTATTTTAATTTTTTCTTCTTTTCTCTAGGATATCAAGTAAATTCCCGAAAATTAAACTTTAAGGTTTCAATTAAAGTTTCCAAAAAAAAAATTGTTTTCTATGGCTTGATTTCTTTAACGTAACTTTTGACTGGGTATACAGGAAGCAAAGAGGATTATTATTATCAATTAACTCTGGATCGATCTTTAACCTTACTAACTTAGGCCTGACGAAATTAAAAAAAAAAACTAAAGCGAATATTCTTGTTAATGCACATTGTTATGTCTTTATTTATTTCACGAATGTGTCTAAACTGAGCAGCTTTATTCAGTTGGTTATTTAAATTATCTAAGGTGACATGAGATAAAGAAAAGTAAAGACTAATTAAACAACACTCGTTGCGGGGAAGTGAAATAAAATATCAAAGTGAAAAATCAAAACCTCACGGTCTGCGATCACACGAGATTTTAATACTAAGGTAAATGTCCTACTGATCACACAAAAGGACCGTTAGAGAATCCTTGAGCAGTGCAAGGTCGGTGCATTCCAAGCACGGCTCTTAACACGGATGGATAATTAGCCGCGGTCGTCAGCGGCGTCGGTAAACCCACGTTCTTCCGTCAACGCGTAGAACAAAGAACGGGCCTAATCGTTACTTAACCTTAATTTCTATAATTACGTACCTCTCGGCGACCGTCCGCGTTGTGATTTATCACCGCCACAAACAGCGGCGTCGACGGAACCACGAATATTTCGCTAATGTCCCCCCCTTTCAAGTCGTGGGAAAATCTGAAGAAGAGCGTCCGTGGAGTCAAATTAATGAAACGGGTAATTTGAAAAGTTCGGAACGTCGGGTAATGTTTGCCTAATGC
>DWHO01002976.1:0-12584 GCA_018247575.1 Eurytides lysithous rurik
ACCTGTGTCTGCGCAAACGCTTGTGCACTATAATATATCCCGCGCAGTTGGCTGATCTCTTGTAGATCGGCCGCCGTAGCCGGAATCGGCCGGGAGGACATTATTATTACTATGTGATCCGGTAGAAGCAAATTGTTGAATAGCATATTGGAGAGATCGGCGTTAACATTTCACAGTTTTTGAAATCTCGACTTGTGATTTCCCTTCGTCTGGCAAAAGTTAAATTTTCCCATGTTTCTCTAAATCTCTAATGTTTTATTGCTAATTGCGATCGGGATAATTCGTTTTTATGACCTATTAAGGACTGGATAGTCAATCCTAAAACAGTAGGTTTTGTTTTTTGTTCCTGATTCTGTACCACGAGCAAAATTTATAGGGTGCTCAATACTTTTGGCCAAGGCTGTATATAATACTACGTCACAGATTTCTCGTCCGCATAAATGCTGCATTGAAAAAGTATTACTTTTCAGGATATTTTAACACTATTTCTACCAAACGCGTCAAAAGACACCTATTGAAATTTTAAAAGTTACTTTCTAATTTTAATAGCTTTTTCACAAGTCTCGAGTTACCATATCATAAACGAAATTAAAATTAAACTCAAAGAACATCCAAACAGTGCAATTGCAAATGTTAATTGCTTACCACTGTATTGTAGCAGTCCGTCGACGGCTTCTGCCCCCCACCGGGCGTGGTGTTACCCTGAACGGGTCCTTGAAGAGAGAAAAATAAAAGATCCCGATTAACACACGCAAAAAATAAATTTTAAGTAACGTTTATTTGATAGACTGTAAGATTTGACTGGCCCGCTGGTGCAGTGTTTAGTGCTTCTGCCTCCAAAGACGAAGATTGTGGGTTCGATTTCCGCCCAGGGTAAAATATTTGTGCGATGTTCTGCTCTTCGATATTGATATTCGTTCTGTGTCTGGGTATTAACTATCTATGCAAGTATGAATATCAGTCATCTGGTCACTATAGTACAGGATCTGCCTAGAATGGGGTCAAATTTGATGACCGTTTGACGCAGATGCTAAGCTATTGGCTTCGGCGTCGTAGGTCGTGGGTTCGATTACCACCCGTAATATTTGTACAACAACAACTACAAATATTTGTTTCGGATCTGGGCGTTTGTCCGCGTAAGATTTACGCATGTAAAATGCCTTTACAACACAAGACATTTCTGTTTGTAAAAAAATAATAAATATTAAACTAAAAAAAAAAACAATTTCCATATTTTTTTTCCTATAAATGGCCGTGCGTGCGACGATCCTTGATATTTATTTATTTATGATTTTACTATACAGATGACTTTAATTTATGACTTACAAGTCAGTCGTTCAATCTGGCCTCAGTAGATAGTTATCACTTCTAGATTTCCCCCTCCTACCCACTTTGCTACAGAATGTCTCAATTATACTAGATAAGTTTAGCTTAGTTAGTAATTACCTTCAATTAGGATTATATTCACCTTTGCTAAGTAACTTGTGCACGGGATACGATCTCTCCGTTAGCTTCCACAGAGTGAGCGAAGAACCGGCAATGAGTAGAGAATCGGTGTCCTCACGGAGGCACCAAGTCAATGACACTGAGAAAACATTCGAAAGTTCAACCACTTCCACTTCTTACACAGTGGCGGTACTACCACACAAGCTCAAAAGCCCGGCTTGCCCTACTAAGGAGTAAAATTTATAAATCTTAATTCTTAATCCCGCAACGCTCAAATTTAAAAATAAATTATTCGAGAATTATGTGCTAATTGAAATTTATAAATTTCACTCTAGTTTAGTAGGGCCGGCCGGGCTTTTGGGCTTGTATGGTGGTACCGCCACTGTTCTCACCGTAATTCTAATAGGCAGTGTCAATTGCCTCGTTTTAGCCAAACCTTTGGATCAAAGAGCTTTTTATAAAAATAACACATTACATATCCTACTACTAAATACTTTTGTTGAGTAATGTTAACCGACAAAAAACGACGGTCTTATAGGAGACCGCTTTAAAAAAATTATTCATAATTTTGTCTACCGTTCCACAAAAGAGGTAGGTCCCATTCTTTTGTCGAATGAAATCTGGAAAAACTAGTTTTAGTTTTCGAAACGATCTTTGATTGCAACCGATTTCAGTTGACGATTAGGAGGACTCAATCTTGACAAACAAAAACAGATACTGTGTCTATAGCAATAAAGGTAATTTTTTATTAACTCCCATCGTAGATATTGCATTTTCATCGTCATATAGTCGATATGCTGAGAACACGAGGCATGAATACGCATTAAATATCCTAAAATTAGTTTCTGCGACAACTACTACAAAAAGCCGTTTCGGTTTCATAATGTCATTTTTGTCGTTCCTCGGAAGGCTAATCTCTAACTTTAATGATACGGCTCAACCGATTTTAATACAGTTAGTTAAAATCGTCATATAAATTTACATTTGTGGAGGCCAAAACAATCATTTGTTGCCGCAGTCTAGTACAAACAACTAAACAGTTTTTCTAATGGTAAGTGATAATGCATCACTTATGAACAGCAGCAATATTAAAATAATATTTAGTATATTCTTACAAATTAACTTGCGATTGCCATGATTTTTAAACATTAACAACGCAAATGTGTTTCACCTATTTTTTGTCTCATCCGATAATTTTTTACAGTTTCACTCACCCGGCTCGTCATCAAGGAGGTAGACGGTGGGAAGGGGCTGCAACGTGATGGAGAGGGGCGAAGCCCTAGCGCCTCCAGGTCGGCTCACGGCGCACGCCGCGCACCGCACCCCGCTGCGGCCCCCACGACGCCACGCCGCCGCTATCAGCACGCTACCGTCTGTAAGTCAATACCAACCATAATAAAAATATCAAATCTGAATATAATTTTATTCAAATAGACTATTGCAAGCACTTTCCGAAACGCCATTTATAAATTTTACAATTCAGTATTAACAGCCTGTGTTGTCAGTCTATAAGAAACCATAACTGGCTCGAAATGCATATCTGTTCTGGCAAGAAACTTAACAGTTGCTCGTTTAAATGATTGTAAAATTTTTTTTGTTGCTTGTACACTGTAATAGATATCCGAATACTAATCGATTGACTATATTCCACACATTTTGGTCTGCCATACTCTATTTATTTTAATTTAAAGTTAAATAAAAAGAGTTTAGCAGACCAAAAAAAGTTCAGATCGTAGATCTAAGATATCTTCATCAAAACACAAGTCATAGCGAGTAACTAACACCATTAAGGCTAAATAATGTAACGGTTTTTTCTTCTTGAATTATTCTACAAATAACTTACTTTTATGAGTGAAGGCGGCGGCTGCTATATGATCTCTGGGTGCCCTTAAGCAATCTGATGCAACCATAGCACGGTTGGAATCTGATGATGGTGTTAAAGCACCAATCAAACCTGTCCCTGTTATCACACAAACTCCTTCACATGCTGCACCACTGCAAGAATGAATCGATGTTTATAATTGTAATATAAGTACAAATATAATAATAATAATAATAAATATACAGATTGTAAAAAGAGTCAAATTAGATTGTAAAAATCATACATATTAAACACTACCACATCCATCCAATGCATTTTAGTTTCCAGGCAATAGTGTGATCAGCCAGGTATGCCTTAATCCAACTAAGAAACGACAACGCAAAGTTTTTGCCCTTTACAGGGTTTAAACCCGCTTATTTAAAAAGATCGAGCATATATCATTAGGCCATGGAGGCACATAAAAGTGTAGCTAATAAATAATAATAGAATATTAATTAATTATAGGAATAAAGTTAGTTATAATAGAACATAACATTTCAAGTCATTCATATTTTTATTTATACTATAAGCAAACTAGATATCTATAAGAGGAGTTTTGCAGAGTATGACTGGACCCATACCTCTGTATTGCCAGTTTTTCAATTGTCAAGCAGCAATGTTTAAGTACTACTGTGTTCAAGTTTCAGGGCAATGTTGCTAGCGTAATTATTGGGCATAGAGATATAACATCTTATATCTCTATGCCCAATAATATCTCTATGCCCAATAACTCAGGTCAGGTCAATCAATCACAGGGATAAACAGGTTTAATGTGGTAACCTGCTATTATGGGCAGATGTCTTGCTTACCATCAGGCACACGACTTATTCACTCACTTACTTTATTTCCTGTAAAAATTTTAGAAAATGTAAGAGTTATTTTTATCTAAATATTATTAGAGAAACATATTTCAAACTCTTAATTTCAAGATTTAAACTTTCTATTTAAAAATACACTCTTTCTTTACGAAATCTATCTTACCGTATTCTCAACTTAATATAATAATAATTTTACCCAAATCCTTTTAACGTCGGTACTGAACGCAACATTTGTATCCTATCACTTATTGGCACATCAGGTTTTTTTTCAACAGCAACAATTTTGCGCCCATTATGGAAAAACACCGCTTTGATGATGTGTTCACCTAGTAATAATTATAAAATTAACAAGAGAAATTAAAAAAAAAACTTGTAAGTAATACATATTGCATTTTTGTGGGCTATAATAAAATTATATGATTTATTAATAAGACTTACCAGGGAAACTAGCTGAATATAAGCATGTCCATTCATTAAGCAGATAATCTTTCTGTCCATATACAGACACATCACCAACTGTAGTAGCCACAAGAAGCTGTTTTCCTTCCCCATCCCACTCGAGTGCAGACACCTGGGAAGTTTATTCACTTCACTTAAGATTTTTCCAAAATCTCAGGTCTAGATATCCAAATTACCACTTTTAATGTACTATTTTTTTATTTTTGTAAGAAAAAGTGACAAGAAAAAAATATTTATTTATGCACAGTATGTTCAAATACACAAATTTAAACCCATTCAAGGAGTGACGGGAAAAGTTGAAATGCTGTGGTACTATATGGTGGAAGATTTATATATAAGGTGGTCTCTATAAAAATAGTCCTGAGACTATTAAAATTCAGTTATAGGCATTAATAATGCTTGTAGTAAACGAATAATGTAATAAGGACTAAAAATTTGCTTTCTTCCCTCTATTATTTTGTTTTGAAATAAAAGTACTTACAGGATGAATAGTGCTGACGACTTTATGACTTTCCCATGGTGTATCTAAATCACATACGTAAACATGACCACCCCAAGTATCACCATCGGCATCTGATAGCTCAGTCAAAGAAGAAAAGGCAACAATGTTACATATAGATATAGTACAAATCGGTCTGACAACATCGGGATCTGCATTACTGCAAAAGTATTAATAGAGAATTTAAAAAATCTGTAAACATTGAAGTGATAATACTTGCGCAAGGAATTAAATTCATACTTTTCGATATGTGGTGGTTCGCATTTTAAAGGCTTTCGCCTCATGGAATATATTAGTTCCATGATAGCCAATGTTAAGAACTAAACAATTTCATATAAGTTTAATTAAAAACGTAACTTATTTCTTAGCGCTACGAAAACATTCTACAATTGTTTTATTAGTATCAATAAAATAAAAATACATTTGACATTTTAATGTGTCACTGTCACTAGACAGTGCCATAAAGTTCTAATATTTTTTAAAGTAAATTTTCACATAATGAAATCATATAATCCAAGTAATTATTTTCTCATAGTTTTCAATTGTTAATAAGAATGCTTCATATACTTTTATATTAAAAGGGAATAATTTTTATTAAAATCTGAAATTAGTATTAGAATATAAAATTAGCTTTTATTTCCACTTATTTATTCTATCAGGCTTTCAAATTAATCATAAGAAAGCTTATATATTTTATAAACTTTACGTAATAAATTTAATTTTTACCCTATAAAGACATAGACATCAACGTTGTTTTTTATCCTCAAAATCCCAGCTAAATACGGGAGAGAACTTCACTCCAGTCCCTGACGCGATTGTTCCGAACGTTGACCTTTAGTTATTGAGTTTGTGCCGGGTTTCCGAACGCAGCGGTCCCTGCCTGAAGATGGCGGATTATTCAGTTTGATACTGGAGTCGCGTCGTTTAAAAGATTGATCGAATTTTAGTGGAATTTTATGTGAAAATGTGATTACTATGAATTAAAATATATAGTGTAGTGCTGTTAGAGTGCATTGCATCATGTGCCGGACAGGGATGTATCGCTTTGGGGTAGGAAACTGGATTTTCTTGTTGGCCTGCATCCATTTGTTTACATGTGCCAAAGGTAAGTCCCTTTCTTCTAAATATTGCCGCTTATTATCGATCGGGACGTCTATGTGCGGTAGTTCTTACGTTACATCTTAATAATATTTATTTTATGGTGTACCTGCAATGAGGACCATTGTTGGTATTAAAAGTAAATAAATTCCAATTGGTGTTTTTTCTTTCGTTTGTTTCGTATATTTACAATAAGTGTGTGTGTTATTTACTTTCCGCGGTAACACTAGTTAGTTTATTTACGTTAATGGTTTATATGTGTAGTTGATTACCAGCGGGCGTTAATGCCCGAATGATAGACGGGCCCGGTGCGGGAGCGTATTTATTGTGCTTTAGAGCTTTGCTGACGGCTTCACAGCCGACGGCGAGGCGTCGTAATGATGCTCCGTTGACTTTAATTCATGGTTATTAAGCGCTTTGTGGTGTTTAAAAGTTTTATTCATTGGGTGTGTTTATAAATAAATGCTCAAAGTCGTAACGTTTCTGTCTTGTTTTATTTAATGATGTATAAGGCTACTGATTAACGATTTGTTTAATATGCCTTTTACAAGTGTTATTTATATTATCTGTGTTCGCTTTGCTTTAATAGCATAGAGTTCCAGTTCGCTGTGAAGGCAAAATAAACAAAGACTTTATTCACAAAAATAAAGATATTTAATTTTGTTGGAATGTCCTTCAATGATTTTGCTGCATAAACATATCGGCGTTGGTTGTTAAAGTCGTAATTCGCATGTTTATTATCTTTTTGTTGTTAGTATCAACAAAAAGATAATAAACATGCGAATTAATTATTATTCATAACGGTAAATAGTAATTTTAATTCACAGCAATGATGAATAGAGTTATATATAATCAGATAATTCAATTGATTGTTTGCCTATTGGGCTGTCTTTTTGAACACCTGGAAATCTACATATTTGAGTTTATTGTCCGTCATTGTAGGCGACATCGCAGGAAGATGTTGTATAAAGAATATCGAAGAGAGGGCGAATAACAGAGCTTCCAAAAGACGATATATAAGAGACTGAAGGTTACGATGGGCATCGGTAGGGTCGAATAATAGACCCCAATAAATTGGGAAAGGTAGTAGCTATACGTTTGTAATAAAATCGCCGATTTTATGTGCGGAAGTAACCCTTCTTTAACTGGTCCGATTTAAAATAGATTTTTTACCGCCGATTTTACATCGATTGTAGTTTTCTTATTTACGTACGAAGGAGGATTTTCCGAATTCGTCTGAATTTTTGGTATTTGTTACGTGTTGTGTCTGTTGATTTTTAATTCACACATCATACATGATGATCTTTATTGCAAGTTGATTTTAAAATTTAAAGCTACTTCATGGAACTACTTAATACACGAATTGCATATTGATTGATAGTGGAGCAAGTATGGTTAACTTTATTTATTTGAAGTCGGTTTAAAAATACCTGTATTATTTACGTTTTTAAAGTAAGCGCTCACCCAAGTACAAGTCTATAAAACCAAGGTCAGAGACAGTCATTTGTTATACTATTTGATTTGTAAAAATCTTGTTTTTTATTACAAGATACGAATGTTCATATGCATAACCTTTTTTACGTATTCATTATAAACCTATAGCCATTCATGTTTTTGATGCCATTTAACCTGTATTACGTCCTATTTAATACGTGACTACTGTTTAGTTGTTATCAACGGCTCACTACCATTGATTGTACTATTGCTCTGCCTCGAAGAACAAGCGGTCTCTACCACGGTGGATATGGGATGGTTAGAGATGTAATAGACATTAATCAATCAATCATTTATAATGATGTTATATACCTACATTTTCAATGTAAAAGTCCCGGAATCTTGTCCTTGCTACCATCCAATAGATATTCTCTAATATATTGCCAGTCGTTAATCCCAGGATTCTCTCATTTTTCGTGACATCCGTGCCAAGCGTGATTACGACGTACATTTTTTTTTTCTGAAAAAAAAAATACATGTATAAGAATTATTTTAATAAGGATAACTAACGGAATATAGTTTGTGTAAAAAAATTATGACAAATGTGTATTAAGAATGAACAGTAAAATGTGTATTATCGATTTGTTAAGAGAGAAAAAGAAAATAGGTGAATATTTTCCTTTTCTCTCTTTTACGTCGTTTTCTTATTATTTTACATATTAGAAAGACTGGTAAACTACTCCATGAGCTTAGATCGCCAATTCCAATCCCAGCGGGTTACAATTTGAGAATGACGTTCTCCCATTTTAGCTTCGTCTACAGGGACATCCTAACTTCGATCTATAACTAAGATTGTAGTGTCAGCAAAACTTGTACAGTTTCCCGTTTTATCAATCTCATTGGAACGGGCGGGTTGTGTGCTAACATAAAAAAAAAAGAGAAATTACAAAATTCTCTCTTCAAAATTGAATTGGTTTACAATCACTTTTTGACGTCTATTGATAGTACTATCTGTTCGGAAAAGAATGCCTCGGTCCTGAGAAGAACAGGCGAAAGAAACTCGTCGGGACTTTAACTCTCTTTGTCATCACGTAAAAAACGATGTAACCATCTAGCTGAGCTGAGGACTACTATGTACCGGTTTGAAGGTCAATGTCGTCGGTGTAATAAGGCATGGAGATGCACCATCTCTGGGCGACAAACGTCGCGAAGGGCTGGACAAGTTCGGACGTCTTCGTCTATTCACTTTTTCTGCTAAAAACGCATCTAAGTATGTATACCGCTTCATGCCTATGGTATAAAGCAAGGTATAAAGGTATTAAGTTCAAGGTGTGAAGCACCTCTTAAATAATAAAATAATAATAATAATTATATTACACACCTCTTATATAATGACTTACATTTGTGATATATGGGTATATAGCAAGGTCTAGAGGCATCTTATATCGCGCTATATTTTTCTCATTTCACAAAGTATGCAAATGTTTTATTTGTTCGTTAGAAAGTCGTCAAATTATAATTATCAAAACAATAAGACAAAACACGAAGTCTATAATTAACTTCAACTTGCCATTGGAAAGGATATAAATTCGCAATATAGTAGTAAATAAAATTAAAGTAAATAAAAAAAGTCGATATTGATTAAACTTGGAAAAGAAAAAGACATATTAAAAGTAAAAGTCGAAAATATATCTCTATAATTGTCTTAATAAAAATCCGTTATTCGTATAATAGCATTTTTACATTTCGCGCAGTCTTTTCTTAATTGAATTAGTATTGAGTCCCTTCAAAAGGAAGTTCGTTGAAGATTTTAGGTGCCGTACAGAAAGTGGTTGTAATAATTAGCGTTCTGTTTCTTGTTTTTGTTTATATATACATACATGTTAACCCATGTACCTGCTTATAAGTCTATGTGGATACGTTACGTAGAAGGCCCTCGCTATGCTAAGCTGGAAATAGCCCTTGATTAGCGTGCGTATAGGCCCTGGCTCTTAGCCGTGTCGGCTTAAAGAATCCGCCGCGGCTTCTCCCCGCCGGATTAGCTCGAACCTGTCCGCATAAGTGGAACGGGTAGACACTCGACGTCTGCCAACGTATCGCGTTAGCGCGATGCTTAATGCGTCCGCAAATCCCATTGGGAGATTAGGGATGTGACACACGGATAGCTAGGATGGCAGTAATGTACTCGAGGTAATAATGGGCGAACAAAGTTTAGTACGTTTCCGCGTCTGACTTGGTTAAGGTGCGATTTGAGGATGATAAGCAGTGTTGAACTTTTCAACTTAATTATTTTTATTACATTTTACTTATTAATATTGTGAAAGAATCGATGTTAGAATTGTTCATGGGAGACTAGAATAACGGGTTCATCTTTTCCCCTCCTGCTTTTATCTCTCAATAATTAGGCAAACGCAATAGCGGCTAATGTCCCGATGTTTATAATAGCTACATCAGCTTCTTAATTAAACGCCCGGCGTGTGCGTAAACAGCAAACCGAACTGATATTTATTTACAAATATAATTAAAAGGATACCGTGTAATTTGGTCTTTATTTAATCAATGATTCGACGATTCTTCCTTTGGTTTAGTCCTAAGTTTTCATATAGCCGTGGTAGCTCAGTGTCCGAACGCTCGCTTTTAACTAAATACAATCTAGCAAGTAGGGTTCAAATCACGGTGCCGGCGCCAATGAATTTGTTAATTTGTAATTAACAATTTTAAGGGCTGATTTACCACGTGCTGCAAGGTGAGGGGAAACGTGAGGAAACCTGCATATTTAAGAAAAGATAAAAAAATGTCTTAGATATCTTTGCCCTTACATCCTCTGTATAGAGGCTTTTGCCCAACAGTGGAGCATATATGGGTTGTAACTTACTTTAAGTTCTTTTTTTTACTACCCTTACCATAAATAAATTAACACATTTTTACATTAAATAAATTAATCCGAAAGCTGTTTGTTTATTATTATTCCTTCTTTATTATTATTTAATAACCCATTTGGTGCAGCTGCTCTGTTATTGGCTTAGGCGTCGCGGGTCATGGGTTTAGTTCCCACACGGGGCAAATATTTTTATGAATTACTGTCAATTGTTCCGGTTTTGAGTATGTAAAAACGCCCTATAAGGCAAGATATTCCTATCTTACAATAGTGGCAGCGTTCATTAAAATGAGAATAGGAGTGTCATCGGCTGTTTTATTACAAACAATTATAAATGCAGAATGAAAAAAATGATCTCGAAATCGCAATCTATGTCTCTAATACTATTAATCTACGTTAGGCAGCTGTTCGCTGAGCTCATGATACTCAACAAATTGATTATGGTACAGTGTGCTCAGTGTAGGGAATAATAACGATATTATTCATTTTTTAGTGTTTATTATGTATATTTATTATTGTATCTTATTTACTATTATATTTTATATATCTATTTCTATATTTATAACCCCAACCAGACGAGAACTAAAAGAAAAGGACATAATAATAATGATATCAACGATATATATCATTAACTGTCTCCATGGCCTAGTGATACAGGCCCGCGCTTTACAAATCTGTTAATCGAGCTCATGACTTCGTCCCCCCTCTCCTCCTCCCTTCTTTTTCCTCCATTCCCTCCCCTCTTCCGATCCCTTCTTCCTCCCCCTCTTCCAAAAATCCCTCCATTAACTGCTGCCAACGCATTTGCAAGTTCTGTAATACTGCAAATGTCCATGGACGATGGTAATCATCTCAGGTGAGCCGTTTGCTCGCTTGTTAGCCTAATCCATGAAAAAAAAGCAACGTGTCGTATCCATGAAAATAAAAGGTGTCCACTTAAGTGTGGAATACGATACAAAATCGCACATGTTGGTTGCTCCTCGTTAAACAAAATCTCATAACTTTATTTAGTAAGTTATTGATAAGAATAAGAAATTGAATAAGTTAGTGATTTGATCTCTTCTACCTATACTTTATTTCACTGTCTGTCTGTTAATACACTCTTTTGTTTCGTTTGTTTGCGATTCGAATGCGCGTACTCAAGACCGCGAACCTCGTAACTAGGCCAACCCTTAAATAAGCTCTCTCGGCTGATATTGTTTAAATTAAGCAAATGTGCTCGTATAAATTTTTGTTCGTGGAGCGTATTCGCTCCTTTTATGATGTCTCATGCCCGTAGCCAATGCGAGGGTGGGGATCGACTGAATCCCCTTTAATCACGGCGCAGTCGGATTTCACGCGGCTTGGGCCGTTGCGGGCGGAACGACTTTTTTTTTAATATACGACTGCATAAAGTCGTTTAATGTGACGCGGAGCGATGCGATTCTGTCGTATATTTGCGGATCTGGAGGTGGGAGGTTTGTTTTGTTGGCTGATGTGCGCTAGGGTGATAAAATCGACGTATTGTTCGCATTTTTTTCCGTCTTGTAACTATCGTTCTATTGGTTTTAATTTTTATATGTAGTTGAATTTTTGTTAAAATGTATAAATATTTGTACAAGTGGTTTTTTCTCTTTTTTTTTCAAGTCAATAAATCGTTTGATCATTAGAGATGTCGCGGAACTAACACGTAAGACGATTGAAAAATTCATCCTTTTGGCGGTCGGTTAAAAATAGAAAACTACAATCCACTACACTATAGTTCCATTGTCATGTTCAGTTTCTTCTAATGTTATTTCTAATTAATCCGATGGAAAAAAAATAAAAAAAATTTAAATATTAAAATAATTTAATTAACGTTCACGACACAACATGTCGTGATCATCAAAGATTATCTTAAAGTTATCATTTCATTATTCAATGAATATGATACAGCTAATCCCAAGGTCATCCGAAATTCATTTAAAGTGGACGTGCCCCACGATTTTACTTTAGTTTAATCAATGCATATGTTTAAAATTTGTATATTTCAAATATGACATCTTTTGTCATAGGTGTTTACATAAATGTATATTGCATTTTTAGGAATTTATGTGACCATAGATATTTCCA
>DWHO01002977.1:0-12584 GCA_018247575.1 Eurytides lysithous rurik
TCTATGGGCGGCGGTGATCACTTACCATCAGGTGAGCCGCTTGCTCGTTTGTCAGCCGAATACATAAAAAAAAAAAATATTTTCAAGTATCCTTCTTTAAGCACATTTCATTATTATTGCAGAGACAAAAGGGAGATAAAGCGTAAAGACATTTTTATGGAGAAGGAGTACACAAATATATAATATTGAATGGCGTAAAAATTTAAATTAACATAACGTTTCAAGCATAGATATAACTTTCATCTTTGTTTATTCAGTAATGAGAAAATGCAATATCTCCTTCCAATCAAATTTCGGTTACTGGTCAAGCACTAGTATTGATTTTGTTAACTCTATAATAATTTATTGACAATCTGAAGCATAAACTATGTTATCTGAGCAAATAACAAGTGAAAGTAGAGACTTTGAATGTTTTTGCTTTAGAAACATAACCATTAATGCTAATAAAGGAATAAAAGCTTGAAATAAGTATATTAAAACTTAATAAATCTTTAAAATAAGCCTTTAATTGAATGACAGTAAATAATTCAATGATAGTACCATCGTTGCTTATAATTGTTGTGGAGTTTCAACATCAACTACCTAATAATCTGGTATTTATTATAGTAATCAAATACCAGTGATGTAATAATATAAAAATAACTATAGTACTATTGCTATGAAATTATAAATTAAGTTGAACATGATATAACGATATCTACAATGTTATTGCGTTCTCACCCAAGTTTTAGCTCGAAAAGGTTCATCAGTTTTAAAAATGATCATCAATGATTTTAAATTTTTAAACCGATAAAAAGTCATATTTTGCATAAAATGGTAATTTAAGCTTCTAGAACTAATTTAAAAGATTCGAAATATAATTACAATTACTGAATTCTATGTTCTTGAATTTTAGACTTTTCTATTTTTGTTACTATATATGTTATACTAAACATGTAAAAGTTTTACGTAAAATTTGGTAATGCAGCGCTAATTGAAATTTCATTCGTTCCCGTTGGCGGGAAATAGTGCTCCGAACGAAATGAATACGTGTTCTATTACAAACGAAATGTCAGTACAAATGGAATAACAAAGCAGCTCGTACATTAAAATTTCAAAAAGGCGTTCGCCGTTAACATTTAACCGCCCATTGATAGCTAATATGTAATTATTTCGAAATGACCTATGAAAGAAATATAGTTAGAAGACCTTTTTTTGTTGCTATTAAATCTTTGTTGTATCAAAATGAATATTATTAAGTTCGTTAATAGGCATATTTATATCAATTGTGTAATATCATCAAATAAAATAAAATTACGGATTTTATCGTGGTTTAATGTGGTTGTAATTTATTGACAAGTTTATCGTGTATATATTTTATTATAATTAAATTTTTACTCGTGGCAACACACGACGGAATGCTGTCATCGCTGGGTTCTCGCCAACGCAACTATTTCCCGCGTCAACAGAGCGCACAACCGGCGCGTGCCGGACATTGCTATGCACGCGCGTATGAAGTTTAACTCAAATATTGCAACCAATCGCGGGAATGATTGACGCACACGTGCACCTGGTTCCGAATATTTATAAATTTTACTACTTAGTAGGGCAAGACGGGCTTTTGGCTTTGTATGGTAGTACCGCCACTTCCTGTTCATAACATAGTGCCACATAGAATCTGTTTCCTGCAGTCCTGAGTGAGCTGCGGTCTTCATCCAGAGATTTAAGATGTTATATTTCTATGCCTAAAAATGTTTTCTAAATTGCCCTTCACACTGTAATTTGACTGATTGACAATTGCTTTGCAGTCACCCCTAACCACTACAACAACAGGTGTAGTTGTTAGTTCTCCTTCGTTAAATATATAACCACGAACGTTGGTCGTCTGGTTACCATAGTATTGGCTCTCTCTAGTTTCGGATTAGACGGCCGTGTGTGAGATGTCCCTTAAACGTTTTTTTTTTACTGTTTGATGTAGAACAATGCAGTGATTCCACCTCAAGCGGATTCTGCAAAAGATCCTACCCTTAAGCTGACTTTACAACAGATGCATTGCACATTGATAGTCGATAAAAGCAAGCCGCCTCTTCCTTAAACTATTTTACAAGGTAGTTCTTAAAATGGAGTAAGACTGCAAGTTTGTTCTACGGATAATTTGTTCGGTTCCTACAAGGAATCGAGTATCAAAGTTGAGCATGCCCTAAAGTCCAAATGTAATATATAATGGTACTTTTCATTCATAAATAAGTGGTGAAATCTGGGGCCATGATCTTTAAGGGTTATCAATGTAACTGAACCTCCCACCCACTGTGGATATTTAGGTAGGCATTTATCATATATTTACACAGTGGTAGAGCCAGGCAGCTGTTCCCGCTGCTGAAGGGGCCGGCTCGAACTGGATAAGTACGACCGCACAAAACATACACAGGCGTAAAGTGGAAGTGTTTCTGCTTCAGCGTTTCGTCCGGTGTATAAGGTGGCCGATGGCCCATTCCCCTTCCCTCGTTTCCACTCTTTTCCTCTCTCACACCCCCTTCACTACTCCCACCCCCTCCTTCCTCCATTCTTCATCGCCTTTCCTCCCTACCCCTTAAATCTGTATCAATCTCTATCAGGCGGGCCGCTAGCTCGTTCGTCAGCCTATTCGATAAAAAAAAATTCATTAAGTATAATCCAGCCGGAAGTTACTTGCTTGGTTTCCGCTTTGGATCTTAACAAAAAAAGCTCTGCCTTGTCCGCAAAATATTGGATTTTCAATTTATTGAAAAACAGTCGTAGATAACCGAAAAGTCTTCGCCAAAAATGTTGTTACTGGTAAATTTACTAGCAATGCCTTTGCAACGACTCTAGTATTCGTGGCTTGCTGATACTATTAGATAAGCCGTTTTTTCGTTTACGATTTCCAATAAAAGGTATGTTAATTGCTACAACTGTACAATGGTTTAAAGCCATGACATCGCGAATCGATTCATTGAATAGACATCCGGTTAACCACGTGACAAATCTAATGATCAAAGTAAATTGTTGGCAATGAGAGTTAGTTGACTGGTTATGCTCATATATTATATAATCAAAATCAGAAACATATATGTTGTTTAAATATTACATATTACGGCAATGACCAATATCAACCTAATGCTTTTCTACAATCAATTAGTGTTAAGCATCGACCGAAGCATCTATATATTAAAAATTTATATTGACGAAAAGACCCAGCAAACCAAAATATGCTGGACGACCCACGTTGGTGGTTGGTTAGTTAAAATAATACCTGAATATAAGGTATTGTGTTTTTTTTTAATTCATAACTTTTCTACACCACCTCTACGCTTACTGCCATAACCGAAATTATACATCTTTAAAAGCGATTTCGGTGAGCCGCACAGTCTCCTAATAGCATTTAAACACTAACTCTAACATGTAATCGATTAAATTTAACACAATAAAATTGTATAAATATAACTAACATTCAACTTCATTTCTTCAGTATTTTTTGTTGTTGTTATTACGGGCATCACATCAAAAAGTCATCTAGTTAAAACTATGAACTCATTTAACTGTACGAATTTTGTTTAGAGAATATTTAGGGTAAAATTATCTACTAAAACGTAAAATATGCTAGCGTCATTTTATAACGCGATGAATAAAACTTTAATTCTTCTTGGAAATACATAGAATAATATCAGCTGTCTTACATTAAACCGTTTTATCCCATATTATCAATTCAGTTTATTGAGTGGTTTTGATACAGCGGTCGAACGTGCCGTGGTCGGAGTAAGGCAAAATTATTTAACTAAGATGAGAGCGCGTGAGTCGGTTACACAGTAAAATTGTCTTACGGCTTCTAATGCAAAAAATGTTTAAGATGTAAGCTAATTAATAGTTAGTTTTATACCCATAACAAATGCAATTTATTATTACAGAATAATGAAAAATATGAATCACACGCATGTGAGATTTATTATTTCATAGATATAATTAACAATATTGGAATCGTAATTTTCGGTTAAGAATTTTATATTTTTATGCATTATTCACATTTGTATACACGGTTCAAAAAAAAAATAGTAAAAAAAGGTTTCAAAAAAATTTGGAGGAGCTGGGATTTGAACCCAGGACTTTCAGCATGCGAAGCAGACACTCTACCACTGAGTTACACCCCCGATGATGTAAATGTTGAAAATTGTTATTACATTATCATTATTTTAATATAAAAAAAAAACAAGTTTTTTGATCCTCATGTTATTTTTATTTTATTTTATATTTTATTATATCATATGCAACAACACATTTTTTTTAAATAAAAATATCTGTAAGGAGATTTGCCAGAAAGCTGTCCAAAGAATACATTATTTTTTATACCAACATTTTTAAATGGTACAAAATGATAAAATCAATAAAAATACCAATAAAGAAGAGTGGAAGAAAAAAAATAAATCATAATTAGTAAAAAAGTATATGTAATTAATTCAGTATATAGTTATATGTAAGTTTAAAAAAAGCTACGATTTTTGAAACAAAAAAAATAAGTAAACTTTTTTACTGAGTATGCGCAACAAACACGGTCTCTGTTGTTGTATGTAAGTCAAACTAGATGGCGCTGTAGCTAAATAAAGTTCGCTTTAAAACTATTGTTTAATCGCCCGTTATCAATGGGACTGTTTTTCCAGTTGCTCCCTTTTAATTAACCAGTGGAAATTTTAAACGATACCATCGCGCCGCTCTCACAGTATATTTTAATCAACTTGTGTTACAAATTAGACTTTATGGCTATCGCTTTAGAATATTTGTTTGTAAATTACTAATATTCTGTTAGTTCAAAACCATCGTAATAAATAGTCGCGTTTTGGTATTAACTATTTGATAAACAAAATATTGTTTCGACTGATATCGGAATAGGTTTTACATTTAAATTAAAGACATTGTTTGTTTTTAGTACGATGATAATTTGATGTTTATTAAAAATATTTCTATGACTTTACATGTATCCCATACCTCCACGTACTTTATTCAAGAGAGGCCCTTTTATGGTTCATAAAGAGATTGAAATACGCGGAACTATGAAGCGATTAGATATCCGTTTAAAACAATAAAACATTCGATAGATAAGTAAATTGTATAACAGTTAATATAATGGCGGTCCCGGTGTGTGAATAATTAATTAATGCTGAAAAAGTATACTCGTATTAATACCTCCGAATCATTTAAACGAGAACCCTGACCGCAAACATTGTTGTCGCGGCGCGGCGGGGCATGAAAATCACATAAAAATCATTCCGGAACCCTTTTGTTCGCCGCCCCCGTTGTTTCAACCCCTTATTATGCCGGAGCGGTGATGTATAATTATGTGGTGAGTAGTGATTGACTGAAGGGACTGTCTTGTTAGCTGTTTTAGGATTCTATTTTTTTTTTCTATTCGCTGCTAACATTCGGATCAGACTTTTTTAACAATAAAAATGGCGGCATGTACTATAAATTTACTATGTAACGATTATAAGCATTCACTCGAATGTACACATTTCATTTTGGTAAGTAGGAAATGTAAGCAAGAATTATTTGGAGAAAATTGAATTGTCACTGAACTCACATTTATGAAAAATAGATTTCTGCATTAAATATGAGTCCATAAACATTTCGACACTGTATAATCCATTTTATGTCTTACGTCTAAGTTGGGCAAAAGAATAAAAATAATGGCTTTATTTAAACCCTTAAGAAATATTTATTTATAATCGTAAGCGTTTAGTAGACACACCGTCTTATTCATAAAAAACGCTTATCGAAGATTTGTACCATTCATTAGTTACAGTTCTGTAAGTTTATGAAATGTCCGATAAAATTGTTCATTCATAACCGTTCCATAAACTTTTTATAACTAATATGTCGTTTTAATTCATTTATGTATCAAAATGTTGCCATTAAATCAGTCAGTGACTTACGTCTGTATACACCGAAAAACTGTGACGTATGACTGACATTTTTACGAATTAAAAATAATTGTTGTAGAAATATTTTATTTTTATTTTTGTATACATTAAAAAAGGACAATATTTTTGATACGCTGAGAACAATGCGAAATTACGTCATCGACATTATCATTGTGAAGTGCATTTAAATAATTCAGTTTTTACTAATCAGCTGTAGAGAGTCGGCCATCTTTACTGTTTATTACTTTTTTATTAGGGTTCTGGCTTCTACTGCTTAATAATAGGTCTATAGAATGGTTTAGTGCTAAAATGTTGTTATGAACAACACTGCAAATCTTGCTATAGTGAGCCTATAAATGCGTGGTATCAGCGAAGATTATATGAAATAGTATAACTTGTTGTAAATATATTACTTATCTTTGTAACCGAAAACGATATACGAATATCTAAGCGCAGTGAGGGTGTGCATAATATCGGAATGAAAGTAGGTAATGTGATGTTCGTAGGAATGCGCGCTGGGAAATAGGCAGTAGAAAGCAGTTGGATAGCCAACGCCCTTTTGAAGCACACACAGTCAACATTGTTTTAGTGGCCTAATAACATTTAGAATCGGCACAATGTCGCGAAACGTGTATGCCGGCAAGGGACTAAGTTTGCGTTTCAGACGTTTTAATATGCAACTACTCTCGTGTTAATTCAATATTTAGCTTACATAGTTTTTGTTCGAACTATGTAAGCAAATATTTGCCTATTCGATCATTCACTATAGTTATTTATTTAGAAAATGATTCGGTAAGTTCGGATAGGTCTGATTTTTTTCTTATGAAGTGGGCTGACAGATGGTAAGCGGTCACCGCCACCCATTGTCATTAGTAATATATAGAATTTGAAAATGCATTGCTTAAAGGTGGTGGGAGTAAGGGAGGGAGGGGACGGTCTACCGGTCACCTCAGTTACCGGAAGAAACGCGAAAGCAAAAACACTTCCACTTCGCGCCGATTTTCAGTAAGGTCGTGGTACTTATCCGGGTTCCAGTTGACTCATTCAGCATCGGGAGTAGCTACGTGGCTCTATCACTGTATACGATAATACGGATAATACTCTATAATCGCTTTGGTGTGTGTTATATCTTGTAATTGTATGCGCCGTGTTATATTTCAACAAAGCTGAATATTAAAGATGGCACATGCTGTAAACTGATTAACAATTTGGTGAAACCAGATGCGTACACTTACCACTTACCTCTCTGTCAGATGCTTAGTAGCATTGTTTTAGAACCAAGCGACAAGGCCATAAAGTTAGATACCTTGTGGCAACTATAGTGTTATAGATACACTAACAGTTTCGAATAAGTCAAACTCTTTTCTTTGCTCTATATTTTACATGTATGTTTTAACTGTATACGAAATGATTTCCTCTTCTAAATTGAACATAAATGTTTTGCGGTAGTATGGTTGGTAAGTGATGGTATGACAGTGGTGCGGTATAAACAAGAACTCTACAAAGAAAAAAGAACTACGAAAGAGTCAATTTACAACTTAGGCATAACAGTATAATAATTTAAAACTTAATTATTCAAATGAGCTTTTTTTAAAATTGAGTTGAGAGTTAACAACCGAAATGAGTTGACGTATTACTAGTATAAATAATTAAAAAGTTTGATAACTCTCTACAGAAATTCTATAACAAGATGGCAGATTAATATGAACGAGCATTATATTTTATAACATTTGATAGAACATTGTTGGATATGGCGAGTTAATAAATATATAGATAGGTAAGTATGTTTTGTTATGGTGATTTATATTAATTCCATATTGTTATGTTCGGTTACAGTCAGAGACAAATCATATCTTTAACCGTAACCAAATATTAACTAATTGAGTTTGTCTACTGTTCATTGATTTGACGAATGGTTTTAGACACCAAAAAATTTTACAGAGATAAATAAATGAAATAACTGCAATTTTTACTTCTTAGTCTAGTTGCGCTTGAAGTATCGAACTAATTATTTGATTAATAAAAAAATCATAATTCCGTGAAAATCACAGTAAAAGGCAATAAGACGAAAATATAGAAATAGCCTTATATATGAGGCGTTTACATTTTAGATGGTCTCTTAATTCGTGGTTGAGAATTGACAAGTTGTTCATATCATTCTGCTCAGTTCAGGATCTCTAGTCTACCTCCTTACTTTATTTTCAAGATCTTCTCGTGTACAACGATATCTCATTTTTATCACCAATCGATTAATGTTTGATTAGCATCACATCGCATCGCACAAACCATAAAGTTGATGGTTGGGAGAACGATGATCAATCACGGAACAATTTATCAATTTACTGATGATAAATTAGAAGAATGATTCGTAATTATTTAGGCGTTGGTTTACGTGTGTTTTTAAATTCTCTCACAACACTGAACCCGTATCCTGTAATAAGGGCAAAGGAATTATGCATGCAGCCTAATAACGTAAATTAATCTACATCGGCAGGGATTATTAGCTCAGAGAGTAAACTATAGTTTTTTTTTAAATAAGGCAAAGACTTCAGAGATTCAGCCGATAAGTTTGCCGATCTATTTTAATCTGCATTAGATCAGTTTGCAAAAGCAGTTATGTCATAGATAAGCGGTATCGCGCATCTAATAAAATAGAATTGATTTGTGTGAATTATGTTAGGGAATAATAGGAAGTGAGAGGGCAAAGTTATAAATAGTAATATGTAAATGTAAGCGTGCTGGCGTTATGGCCGCATGGAGCAGGTAACGCGCCAACATTTGTACATCTTCTAAAGTTCGATTACTGCCCGTTCTCCTGATTAAGGGTTCCCATTTGATATTTTTAACCTAGATTTTTTTTTCATTTCATTTTAGTTATACCTATGAAATGATTGTTGTTCAACTTTGAATATAGCGTACCGTTGTTTCTATTCTAGTGCATAAGCAATGGGTGGTTATTGATCTACGTATGTATAGGATATATAGAAAATTATTTATAGCTTTAACTATATCTTACTCGCTCTATGAACCCCAAGGTAAGAAATAATAATATTTAATGCGAAAAAATGTAAATCTCGATTCCGAATCAGTCACGAGTGATTTAATTTTTATAACGTCTACATCACATTTGCTGTTTTTATCTATTTTTCGATTGTGTTCAAACGTCAGAACAATTTGTAGCTTTGATTATAATACGTTTATTGTTTCAAATAAGCCAATGACTAAATTTCGTTACAAAACAATAATCATCTGTCATATAAAAGTTAATTTGTAAGTCCGCCAATTCGTGTACCGAGTTGGCGAATGCAATTCTGTGAGGATACCCGGATCCACACGCCCGATCGGATCGTGCACCGCAAGTCGAGCGAGACGGCTATACGCGGGCCGCTGGGGTGCGAGCGGGACGGGTGTACGATGACCAACGGCAGTTGGGGGTCAAGGGTGAACGCTCTCGGGTGAGATGTTAAGGTACTGGTTTCCGAATATACGGCCAGTATGCCTCGACGGCGACTTTGCCGAAGGCTGTGGGATATCTATTTAGGTTGGCAACACTGGGATGTTTATGGCAACGCTGCCAGCTCCACTCGCCTCGGTATTGCCGTCTGCGAAATGCGTTCGGTTCCGTTAGCCGTGTTCGATTATATGGACGCGTTCATGTGATCATTTAAGTATTACTGGCACGTTATAAAGGATAGAGACCCTCTTTATGATAATAAAACATCATCTGTTTGCGTTTGTTATGTCTGTTATGGAATAGGTTATAAGTTTTCGCCGCCATTTTTTTTTAGTCGAACGTTTGTCTTTTTTCTATTCACTCGCGAAGCATTGTGCATTTATTTTAAAACGAACTACTTAGAGGTTTTGACGATTGGAAAGTAAATTAGAGAGAAATTCATTAAGATATCACGATAGGTGATATAAAAATTGATGCATGTGTAAGCGGATTGACAATTTTATGGGACTGCTTTCCAAAATAATATAAGTTAATAAACAGGAGACTATATTAACTTATAATAGGTCTTTACATATGTAATTAGTGTTTTGTCGAACGGGCTACTTTGATCTCAAATGTCGGATCACCGAGACTGGTCGCTCTAGGTCATTGCTGCTTCATAACAACTTTGGACCACATACTTCACATCAGACGGTCACTAAATTGGTGGAGCTGCGCCTAGTATGTCTCTGTAACCCACCATACTCTACGGACCTCCAAGAGATACCACTTTTTGGGAATTTGATCAACTATTTTCTATATCTTATGTTACAAGGGCTTTACTGACAAAACTGAGCATTTGTCCGTTCGAAACAATAACTGTAGTTTGTACAAACGAAAAAAAATGACTATACAAAAGTGGTTGCAAAGGCCTATTTGAATAAATATATTTCGATTTGATTTGATTTGAAACTATTGTTCCGGATGGCAATTGAACCCACGACCTGCGACGCTCAAGCGCAAAATTTAGCAATTGCGCCAAACGGGTCATCGATTCATAATGGTACATGCTTAGATAAATTAAATATATAATTACATAATATTATCTTTCGTTTTTTTTAATATTTATATGTATTTTTTTTTATGATAATAATATTTATATGTTTTAAATTTTATTGTCTACTCTAATATGAGTTAAGGTGTCTCTAGTACATTTTTGATGAAAAGTATTTACGGCTTCCTTCCTAACTACTCGCTGTTCTGAATTAAGATTCCTATTTTATTGATTTCGAGACAATTTTAAACCAGCCAGACAGTGTTTCGAACTGGATCGGTTAAGAAAACTACTTAGCTTCGTGCATCCTCAGTTAGAATACTATAAAAATTTTTAATACTGTTAGTGCGGTCTTTTGCAAAATCCATTTCTTAATATATTTTTATTTAGGGGCGTTTTTCAAGTTCGTTTGACATATTAACCCCATCGTGTCATTTTATATAATGCATTAAATAATAAAACAGCTTACCGTATAATGTTTACATAATAATAATATAAGAAAACTGAATCGTTCATAAAAGATTACAATTAAATTATAAAGCTTGTTAGTTATCCCCGAGAATTCACTTGAAGAACTTATCATAATTTTCCAGATATTCAAGCTAATATACAAGTGCAATCGTTTCGGTTTGATGGACTATATTTCTAAAGATGTGGGTGTCAGTATATAACCTAATGCAGTACTAAACAGATTTAAACGTCTTAGTTAGTTCCTTGATTTCGTCTTTCAAGAAACAACAGAGCATCGGATCGAATATTTTTATAACCAGTAGTTTTTGTTCCAAGACATTGAACAAAGCAATAATAAGTTTGATTTACGTTTTTTGTGAAAAATCAAAATGTACTAGACTAACGTCGCAGTAAAGAGCTAGTATCCTTTCAACTCCGTTTAAGACAGTAGTTTTAGAATTTTTGTGATAGATTTAAAAAAAAATAGTAGGATACCCGTAGACACGAAATTTTAGAATAGAAAATTCTTATTGGTGTAATTTTGAATTAAGAATGTGTTGTAAACTCATATTGAAAACTCAATTCGCCGATAATCTATGTTCAAATTAGATTGTCGATTTTATACTTACAACCCATTCGATCTTATTAGCAAATCAGAAGTATTAATGGTCTATTTCTTACCACATTATTTTTACAGAGATAACAATAATAACAAAAAAAAATACAAGGTAATGTGGGAAACTGACGCCTAAACTAAGCGGAGTCTGTATTTCAACTTGGATGGAAATCGCCCAATTAACAGTCTACAAATTTTCTAAAAAGTTGACATGATGTACCACGTAATTTGCTTAAGTAAATAAGAACATTTTACATCAAAATGCTGAAACATAAGCTGAATGTTTTTAATTTTCACAAAGTTAATCTCATTTCCAATTTACCTACATTAACGCAAGAGAACATAGGTATAAGAAATGATGACATTTTAACTGGGTCCTATTAGAATTTGAATCATATATTTCAAAGACTGGCTAGATTGTAATCTTACCAGTCTTTAAAATATTGATGGGGGTTAAAGTTTTCGAAATATTGAAACCTAATCTAAATTTAAAATGATTATTTAAATAAAATAAAACTGCTCACGAGCGAAATATTCGTCTTCGACTTCCTGTGGGAGATTTAACACAGCACTCTCTTATTGGTTTGGCCGGTTAAGGTCCCGCCTCCCAGCGACGGCATTCCTGCCAAGCTGCCAACTGAGCTCGTAAATCATGCGTCGTAAACGTTTACTAATCTCGTGTAAGTTACAACAAATTTCACGCACCGCCGTTCTCGTTAATCCGTCCGAAAACGATTCCCACTGCGATCGGTCCTTTCGCTTTTATTGCGTCGCGAAACTAAATCGCTCCAGAACGTTCCGCCGCGTTCCAGAAGGGTTTCGCTGGTGTAAGTACGCTTTATTGTCTCCGAAGAGCTTCCACGTCTTTCGAAGGTTTGTCGTCGAATTCATCTTCGTCAGTCTGTCGATTTTAACTTAGACTATAGATTTTTGGCATTCGCTATTTTGTAATCTTTAATTTTTTTTATGGATTCGGCTGACAAACGTGCCAGCCAGCAACTCACCTGATGGTAAGCGATCACCGCCACCCATGGACATTTGCAACTGAACTTGCAAATGCGTTGCCAGCCTTCAAGGGAGGAATTTTTGAAAGAGGGAGTGATGAGGAGTGAGAGGGAGGGATGG
>DWHO01002978.1:0-12580 GCA_018247575.1 Eurytides lysithous rurik
GCAGCGGGAACAGCTGCGTGGCTCTACCACCGTCTGAATATATAATCAATTTCTAATTATATAATCAAATTCTAATATATCAATTTCTAATAATCTGAAATTGCTTGATGTAATCAATATATACATCTCGTCAGAAAACTACGTGAAAACATAATTTCACATACCAATAGTAAAAAGTCGCGGTCTCAGCGTTGTACAAAACGTGGTTCCGTCCATAAGACCCATTTGTGCGTTGGCAGGTTGATGCCGTAGCAGGTGCTTTTTCGGCGGAATGATGTCAGCAATCGCTTCCCGGTGGGGATCCATCACCTCCGTGACCGTTTTATTTTGCAATTCCGCAATCAATTCCAGCGATTTCATTGCCTGTGTAACACAAACATTAGTTCTATATTATACACATTACAAACTATAAAAGGAAATCAATATTTTTGTCTTTAAAAATATTTTATTGTTCAGTTTTATTAATGACAATGAGATAAAGGTAATGGTAAGAAGTATACTGTTCAAACACTGTATTTAAACACAAAATTTACAGTATATTGATAATGTAAAGTCAAAAGGGAATTTATAATGAAAAAAAATATAAAATAGTAAAATATGAATCGAGATCGTACCTGTTGTCGAACCAACAAGTGCGGACTTGTGATCTGCAGGACCAATTCCTGCAAGACGTCATGGAGGGCGCGCGCCTTGGCCGCGGCCACTTCGCCTTCGGGCTCGCCCTGCCCGCCCGGTCCGGTCACGCAGACGCGCACGAGGCGCTCCAGGTTGATCGTGGCCATGTCGATGGCGCCCGACGACACCTCGCCGGTCAAGTCCATCATCACGAACAGGACAGCCTTCAAGAAAGTGAACACGTGCTTGTAAACCCACTCGGGAGCCATCTTCTCGAACATCGATTTCACCGCTATGCATCCTCCCAACTTCGCGTACCAAGCTCGCTCGTAGCAAAGCGCCGACATTCTCTCGGCCAAATATTCCATTAACGGTAAACGACACGCGCGCTCCTTGCTGCCTAGGACGGTCGCCGCCGTTTCTATCATCAGAACCAGGGCCAGGTGGCCAGGTTTACAGAGCTCCTTCTCCTCGTGGCCCATTACAACGGCTATGGCGTCGACCAAAACTAGCGCGTCCAGACCTTCCTTGGGACTTCCCGAGCCGGCGAACGGGCCGGCCTCTTGCGCTATCGCTACCAAAGTGTAATGGCGCACAAGGGAAACCATGGTTGGCAGAACGTGCTGCCGCAACTCCTTAATGGCTGCGGCAACGAACATTCCAGTTAGAGCCGTCCGATGCGTGTTTCTCACAACGGTGTTGCTACACTTGTAGTAAGGTCCATTTTGTTGGGGTATCGGTCCCTCAACGAAACTCGGATGGTTGAACAGCTTCTGCAGTGTAGCTCTGTCGTCTTCTAGGTTGAGAGAGGCCGCCAAGTAACATCGCAGAACTTCCCAGCACTGCCGGCGATAGAATGGATCGGTTGTACTAGACTTCAGTGCTGAGAAGGCAGTTTCTATTACTTTATCTACTTCAAAGTCTAATGGTTTTGACTGATCCTGGAAGTAGGCTTGGACTGCGGACGGTGGGGCATCCGTCTCGCGATACTCGAGCCTCTGCGGCTCAATCATCATCTTCCTATTGCCGCCGCCGAACTTGCCAAGCACACGAAATGCTATTCGTGCCACCTCGTTATTCTGCAGAGTCCTCCAAAGAGCCTGCATCAGGTCGGCTCTTACCGGTTGGATATGCTCATAAAGGAAGTCCGGTTGTAAATTATCAACGCAGAGTTCTAGAGTACGTAAGCCCTGCGATATCAGAGTGTGCGAACCGTTAAGCGCCGACACTAACGGATCCATAAGCATCGGTAAATAAGGCAAGAGACTGCTTAATCTGACGGGTACTGTCAAACACAACTCGACAAACAAATCTTTCATGTGCTGCTTGTGCAGACCGCTCTGAAGGCGGTTTAGTCCTTCTAATAAGTTTGGCAGCAATGGCAAGAATTCTTGATAGAGCAAATCGTGGCTCCCCCCTCCAATTGAACGGAAAAGGGCTCTCAACAACAGGAAGTAATTGTACGGCTCTTTGGCTGTCATGGCATAATCCATTGCTTTGTTCACGATACTGTGCAAATGCGGCCGTAACATTTGTTCGTTTTCCGTGGGGAACAAACTGACCGAACCGAACACCAGTTTGAACAGTCTGAGATATAAATTGGACCGCTCTATATTGGTGCCCATTTCTTCCATCCGTTTCAATAGGTATTCGACCAAAACCGTAGCAAAGATGGGTGATGTGGCCGGATTCGACAAGAAAGTGTTTGCGATTATTTGTAGAGTCATGTTTTTGTTTATTCTCTCCACCATGTGAGAAATCGTTGCAGTGAAGATCTCTTGAAATGTTTGCGGGTTCATCATGGAAAACTGGAAAGCAAAACATAATTGAGCCATATAAAATAGACAAATCGCCAGAGTGAGTGAACACAAGTTCACTAAGCAAGCACATGAACGTTTTTTATTGCTTTATCATTACATTAACTAAGCACAACTATGGTAACAAGGTAAAGTTAAGCGACTCTATGATATATAATTTTGACTCACAACTCCGCTGAAGTGCTCCAGCACCTCCTTCTCCTCTTTGGAGCGCACGTGAGGCTGTGCGGGCGGCATGGCAGGGGCCCGCGGCGCCGCCAAGGTGTAAATGTCGAGCGATTGCAGACCCCAGCGCACCAAGCGGATGAACACCAACGTCTCGCGTGCGCTGAACTGCTTCTGCCCGGAGATTGTGCTCGTAGATGTACCCTCGCCAACCGCCGCCTGCAAATTGTTTTTAACTGACTTAAAAGAGTCAAACGACTCAGGAGGTCAAAGCAACATGGCACTATGTTGAGACTTAACTGTTTAGGACTTCACATAATGTTGTACTTCCCCGGGCGGGTAATGCAAAATTCTAGAGGGCACAGATTTATTCTTTACTGCATGACTTGACAAATTGTAGCATGAATGTCATTAAAATCCGCAAGCTGGTAGCTTATTAGCATAAAATTTATTATGAGAGTAATTTAGACTTCCATCCATCCTATTCACAAAAATAATATTTTCCTGATATTTTAGGCTAAAAAAATCTTTAAACAGTAAAATGTCTATGGTAACACTTATTTGGTGCGTACTGGCATACGTATGTAGGCAGTTTGCAGGCTGATTTCATTGTGATGGCCACATTTTAATATACGAATTTTTATTTCAAAAACGAACTTATTTATGAAAATTATAACGACATATTAGTTATGGAAGGTTTATGAGTAAACAATTTTATCGACCGTTAATAGTTCATAGTTAGTAGTTAAAACCTTTGTTGAGCTTTATTTTAAGAATAAGTATTTGTATCTAATACTTTTTGGACATTCAAATTTATTGGAAAAGGATGGTCCTCGTTTTAGATGTATTGCCAACTATTACGATAGTACGTATTTTGGTTTGTTATTTTAAAAAAAAGGCTGGCCCACCTCAAGTTGCCAAAGTGAGACAGAATTTGAATTCGCGTGTTATTTACTAATGCACTTAGATCAAAACTCAAATAACATGAATTATTCTACAGATCCGTCTCACTAAAACCGTTTTTTCAAACTCAAGGGAAGAGACATGACACACTCATAAGCCATTAAACGATATGTAAACTGCATAGAGGATTTCTGGAACCATAAAAAGATTTAAAGAACTTACCTTGCAACTGGCACATCCCCATGTTATAGTCTTAACACCGCACACAAGCGTTTTGACTAAAGTCCTGTAGTCACCAACATTAAGATTGTTCATATGTGAGCTAGGAAAGCCGATTTTTGATTTCTCTTCTGTCTTGTTAATTGTATCGAAGTAATCTGGTGTAGGTTTTTCTTCTTCCATCTTTACTTCGGTGGTCGACGCGCTGGGCGCTGGTGTAGTTGGGGTACTCGGAGTGGCCCCATTTGCACCGTTTGTTGCGACCGTTGTTTGTTTGCTATAAATATGCAGGAAGCAATATAGTCAATAAATATTGCAAAGTATTTCTAAAATCAAACGATTGCATAGCAAGATAGTTAAAATGCATTCGTTTGAATAAAGTAAAGCTCTGATGACATTGCTTAATGAAATTTATCCATCAAACTGAACTTTGCTACAATTTACGTAAGTTTCCATTAAATTATTTGCACATCTACAACATCCGTTGGGGTTTCTCGCCATTCTTTGGAGAAGTGAAGCCCGCGTATTTAAGTTTCCTTTCCAGACAAAACGCAGTGTAAATAGTACGACTACAAACTTTTTCACTCTGTGGCGATCACTTTTAAGCTTACTGGGAAAAGTCTTTACTTAGGAATAAAATATGTCATTCCCCATGTCCGACAACTTCTCCGAAGACATTGCCCTTTAAACCGGACAGCAAAGTTGGAACATAAATGTGCTGCGGTTAAACGCCTGCTAATGCTATGCTACTTCGCTACGGCGGACTTTGCTAATATTTTTTTTTATTTTTACGACAAAAGTGACTGTGTGTCAACAAATCTTGCTATCATAATACATTGCTACACATAACCTTCTTTCCCCGCGTCCATCTCTATGGCCAGTAACTACCCTGGCAACGATGGCCTTCATACCAAAATAATTGCTCTCACACGTTACTGCTTGGCAGTTGAATAGCTGACAATGTGGTAATGTGTACGCCCAACCGTGCCACGCCAAGGCGGAACCCCGCAAGAATCCTACCACTTTGGTGATTCTCTGCGATTACTCACCACTTGGCCATGAGGGCCGGCAGCTGCAGTTTGGAGATGGTCTTGAACTTCAACACGAAGACCTCAAGGATGCGCATGAGCAGTTGTCGGCCCTGCGGCTGAGCCGCCCCCGACGTTCCCGCGCCTTCGCCCTCCGAACGCAGCCGGATGCAGTCCACCAAATTCAGAAGCAATTTGCACGACATCGTCTGAATGCTATTTAACAATACACGATATGGTTGTATTGGGATTAAAATCTAATTAAAATTTGTGTTGAAAAACTCGTTGTGCAGTACACAGTTTGTTTAATACGGTGTGCGGAACAAGAATAATGACCTCTCGGTCGTGCCACAGTATAAGTAACTTTCACTCGCTTCATTTTGTTTTTTTTTTGTTTAAAATATTAAGTATATGTAAAAGAAAGATGAGCAAGTCGACAGCTTAGTGCTCTGGGCCAAAGTGAAAATTCCAAACTCTGTTTGGTAATGTTGGAGCGACAAGATTTAGGCTTATACACATACATCAATCAGTATTTCACACCAAAAGAAAATCCATTGATGAAATACTTTCCCCTTTACCTGGTAGGCAGAGATTCGTCATGCACATTCTTGGAAAATAAATGAGCAGCAATGGCCAAATCACTCAAAGGGAGAAGCTGGCGTACATGGTGCACCAGGTCTGCAAGCGTCGAGTAAGCCAGCGGTCTAAGTGACTCGTGAACAGTCCAACCACCGCCAAGTAAGACATCCTCATCGAATAAACGCTCCATATACGGAACAAATTCTAAAAAATTAAGAAGTAAGGCATATACAAATCACATATCTACTCTTATGGCAATAGGTACTCAATATTCATATGCAGGAATTATTAAATATAATAATCCTAAATCTATCACTATACACTAGAACCATCACTTGTCTTTTTTATGGAGTAGGCTTTGTGCTTTTACCTTTTATACCTGATAAATATTAAAAATGAAATCAAAGTTAAAATGCAGATGTAAAATAACTGTCATAAACTGATGTACCCTTAACTTAAACTAGTTTGTTAGTATGTTAATCCAAAACATGTTAAAAAATTTACACATCATTATAAAATAGTAGCTTTAAATAAAATATACAAAAAGATAAAAAATCATATTTGAAAAAAAAACTTACTTAGCCTTAGATCTGTAGCCAAGATATGTCGAGTTGCTATAACTAATTCTTTTCTAAGATGCGCAACTTCCGGCGGACATAAAGTAAGAAGGCCAATAATTCCCTTCACCATTAAATTGGCGTGATTAGCAATAGTCTCTTGATAAATTCTAATGATATAGGCTAAAAAGGCTAGTGTTTTAATTTGTGCGCCCATGAAGTCAACAAAAACCTCTTTATTAAATGATGCTGATTGCCTAAAATTACCATAAAAGTGTTATAACATATCAAATCAGATTTTTGTACATCTGATATAACCCTCAACAAATATTGCTCATTAAATAATCATACATAATTAAACTTTAAATAAACAAACAACAAATTTTATTATAAATACAAAAATGAATTTAAATTAACTCATTTAGATGGCATTCATAAAGTTTTGGTTAAACTTTTTAATTTTTAGTTTTTTTTTTCAATAAAACGAAATACCTGTGAGTTGCTGCTGGCTGTAAAGTAATGGTTTCCATAATGAGGGGTATGAAGTTGCTAACCTCTTGGTGTACATTTTGTTTGTAAAGTTGATACATCAGTACAACTATAATTGGCAGTTCTTGTATTACTTTCAATGACAATACCGATCTGGGAATGAGATTGTACTAAAACAAGTAACAAATGAATATGTTAATATCATCCTAATATTTTTTTTTTATTTAAACAAACTGAAACATTTCTTCTAAAAACAATCTAATTAACTCAATAAACTGCAAGTTCATTGTAAAATAAGTTGAAACAAAACATGCAATAAAAGAATTTCATTTATCATAATTTTATTAATGAATTAGTAAATGAATCAAGTACTTACAGTTACAACACTTCCATCCATTAACTTCTTTTCAGTGTGGATAGGTGTAGTAGTATAAGTCTCTTGCAATAATTGCTCTATATTGACTTCTGATAAGTCTTTCACACGAATTGTTGGCTTTGGCTCGAATATCTTAGGTAAATGGTTTGGCAAATCAGAGTATATACCTTTTACCCATTGCAGAAATTTGTGTATCTAAATAAAAGATGCAGTAATTATTAATTATATTTGACATTAATAACAAAAAAATATGTTTTAATATGCAGTTACTATATTAAATTATAATAAAATACAACATAATATTTCAGAAGACAGATTATAGGGGTGACTGAACCAGCTGTGCAGGAATATGGTAGATTAGGCAGAGGACTAAAATAAAACTTTCTGTAATCCCTTTTTAGATGATTGCTTTATTTTACATTTCAAAATAAATGCTTGTAAAAAAAATGTGCTAAATGATTTTTTTAACTTAAATAGAACAAAATGTGTTGTGTATCACACAACCGCCAATAACCCACCTCATAGAATTAACAAGAGTTTATTGGCATAAGCCTATTTAAAGTTAATGAAAAAAAAACTAAATGTAAAATAACTATTTACAAAAATAATTGTCAATTATTATATAAAGTAATGGTGTATTCAAAGCCTCTTATTGAACTATCTGGTTTTGTCTTACAATGAAGGCAGTAAGTATTTTTTAAAGCAATGATGAAAGAGATAAAAAAATGATTTAACATACTGATGGGGCCAATATGGCAGTATTATTTGGTTTTCCAATATGGCAGTATTGATTGTATTTTTTGGTATGTCTCAGCATAACCTTTTTCAATTTGTTTTATTTTTCAAATAGTTGACATTTGTTATATTTAATTCAATGTTTAAAACAATATACAATCCAAAGCACTTAGTTTTATCATTGGAACTAGGCACATTGCAGATATTCATGTTCACATTCCCGAATGCAGGTATTTCACATCAATTTTGACATCTGCATTCACAACCGCATTTATTTATATTACTCAACCCTGCTCTGTCGAAGTGGTCTGTGACGTGGGTAATTGCCGATCAACCAATACACTATTATTTAAAAATTAAGGACTAATTGAGAAGGGTGATATAAATGAGAATGTTAGAATTTTCTTTGAAAGAAGATACAAAACAATTAGTCAGAAAACCATGTTCAAAAAAAGACAATTTCCAAAAATACAAGAATAACCACAAAATGCTTTACTTAAAACAATATGTGTAGACAGCACTTAGAGTCTTATAGCAACTAAAAAGTTCCTAATTCTATGAGGCTCTGTGCTGCACACTCAGAACAGTAACATGGAGCATTGTTATGCTCTCTGAATAAAACAGTGTCAACATAAAGGTAAATCCACTAAAATAGGGGAATATTTGCCTTGAAAATATGATAAGTGTTTTTACCACTATCAGATTTTATCGTCACTACAAGCTAGTGTACCTTCACTAGGAACACATATAGTTAGATAATGGCACAGACCGCCCCACTGTGGATTGGCAAAGTTCACATATTTAAGATTATTTTTTTGTTTCTTAAATATGCAGGTTTCCTCACAATGTTCTCCTTCACCGTTGAGCATGTGGTAAATCAGCACTTAAAAATTGTTAATTATAAATTAACAAATTAATTGGTGCCAGCACCGGGATTCAATCTCAGATTAATGTACAAGCGAGTGCCCAGGCACTGAGCTACTAAAAGTATAGAAATAAAAAAACAATATAAATATATATATATATCTATGTGTGTGTGAAATCTTGAGTGTTACATCATTATTTTCATGTGAAAATCTTTTAGTAACACAACAACACCAATATTTTTTTAAATTCTAGTCACTTACTTCTCTGGCCACGGCAGGCTGTGGGAAAGCAAAGAGCATGATAGTTGTGCCAGTAACAAAAATATATTTTATATTTTTTTATATACAGGGAATATTAATGCACATAGTTAAGACCCAAACAATGACTGTAAATAATAAATTTAGGTTTTTAATAATTAAAAGTACAGCAACTACTATAAAAGTGTATATTGGCCATGACCACTAATCCACCTCTGTATATATGTATAACTTTAATTATAAGAACTAATTCTGATACTTTAGAAAAGATGATAATAAATATTAGAATTATCAATAATAGTATGAGTGGTTTGATTGTTTGTAAATAAACAAATTATGCAGTTAATAATAGCTTGCACATTATTAGAGCCTAAATCAAATCCAAACAAAAGATTGTAATCAAAAAACTTACATCAACTTCAGCAGTATAAGTAGGTCTGTACTGTTTATGCATTTCCATGAATATCTTTAAACAAACCAATACATTCTCCTCATTTTCAATTTCCATCAACTTCAACATTAAAATAAGGATGCTCTTGACATATGGCTTTAATGTATCACTGATAGGTAACCGATGTATCATTTCGAGGATTAACTTTCTGACTTGTTGGATATTGTACTCCGCAATGAAATGTGGCTCACCTTCTTGAAGTATTTTAAGAAAGATTTTGAGGGAGTGGTCAAGAAATTGTGGATATTGGGGTGAACTTAAAATAACCTGGTAAGAGAAAGCATATTATTAGATACCAAAGAAATATAGCTAGTGATGGTCTAGTGATGAAAGTATTTGCTCAAGGTAACACTACTGATGAAAATTCTGCTATTGAAATCTTGCCATTAACTTGTTTGAATGTAATTAATGCTATTTAAAAATTATATTTTTTCATGCTTGCAAAAAACAGTGCCTTACTTTAATAATTGGTAGTTGGTAATTAGTGATAAATAGTTTGAAATATATTAGCACTGGTGACGTTAAAGACGAAAGACCCTGTATAGTTTCGTGAGATAAATCATTAATTAATATTATGATAAATAATCAAACATACGTACTTCAAAATTTTCGCTAAGCTCTTGGGCAGCTTTGAGTTTAATTTCATCTTTGGCACCGGGATCCGCCAACATAGTAACATAACTCCTATATGTATTCATTTGTGTGTGAGGGTCACCGGGGCCCCCGGGAGTCATAGCAGCCATCATTTTAAAGTAATATTTCTTTTTTAATTAAAAATAATGTCCATTTACAACTCAAGAACCCATAATAAATTCACTGCAATTGAACAAGAAAGAAAACATTTTTTAATTATAAACACTTTTAGGACTACAAACTTTCGACATTTAATATGGATATATATTTAAGTAATATTAAAATTAAGAGATAATTTTAATTCACATCGTCTAAAAATGTACACAACAAACTCTCAGTTTTAGCATGATGGGACAGATGATGAAAACACTGTAATGTTTAATCGATTGCAGTAATAAAAAAAATAATGTGCGTTTTTTAAAAGGTAAAGTAGTGAAATCGATATGGACTGTTATCGATTTTTAAATTATTTTAGGCGAAAAGAAATTCCAATCCCCTATAAAAATTTACAATGGTTGCCAATAACACATTATTCAAAATTACAGTAAACACTAAAGTTATTATTATAGCGCTTATTACAGGGACATTAAAACTTTTTAAATTTTGTTATTATAAGTTTACGTAGTTGCAGTCCATAATGATAAATGTAAGTTTGCTAGATATCGCCTTGAATCAATCTGAATGCACTAATTGGCACCACTGTTAGTACACACTGCTGCACATTTCCGTCGTTAAATAAGTTAAATAATAAGATATAACAATATTATAAAAACGATACTTATTTTATTTGTTCAACACAGTAATCCAATGTCAAATGATGATATAGCAATGTGAGATTTAAATAAAATTTCGGCGGATCGTTCCAATAAAAAAACAATAATGTACAATAAAAAGTATATGATTTACAGAATCAAATAAAACTGAAGTTCGTAATATTTGTAAAAAACAATGCTTACTTCATGTTGCGCTAATGATATTTGCATTATGCCCAAATTCATTATCCTTAATTGCTGTCATTTTCAGTCTGACTTAAGCAATGAGCTGTGGCAATGAGAAAACCAAAGTAGCTTTTACTCACATTTTAATTTTTTTAACATTTCCATGCACTGCGCAGTCGTTAAAATAATCAGAATTGCCATATATCCAATTTGTCTTTTGTATTGCTAATAAATGAAAATAAAGTAGATATAACCATTTAACAAAAAACTATGTATATACCAAAATAATACCAATATAAATACCACAAATAATATTTAAAACTTTAGATTAACATTGGGTGTTGTGACATATCGGTTGTATTTTTTATGGTTTGTAGCATACTATGATCCGTTTTTCTGTTTGATATTTCATTCTTTTTACAAGTAACTTATTCAGCTTTTTTTAACGTAGAGCATGATGTCCATTACATCTTTGGGTATAAAAATTCTTTTGTCTAAAGTCTAAATTTAACTTCGTTGACCTGGCGTAAACTTTGCTGTGGACATCACCACTGAAGTCACAATCCGAAGACGCAAAAAGTGGGGGGCACCTAAAATTGTGCAGGATATAAAAATAGGATTCTATATCAGAGTGTCTCGCTGATAGTAATTCACTGTAAGATCACAAGGTTCACCGAAGGTACATCATGCGGACTAAAGAAACATACAACATGGTTTTCTGCCACCTTGATCACTCTGAGAATAATATGTCATACTCGCAGTCTCATCAGGTATTATTATAGAAGGTCCACGAAAGCACTTGCTAATTATACAGCGGGTCTCACGGTGGTGGAGCCAGCAGACACCCCTGCTCCTGGATTAGCCGGTCCGAACCGAATAATGGAGAGAAGCACTCTGTGTCAAACCCGATCGAAGGTTTTCGCTACGTCCAAACTAACCACCAACGCCTCCCCCTTGCTTTTAACCACCTTTTCCCATCGATGTGTAAGGTACACAAGTAGATCACCAGCTGAGCGACATCGAGGAAAATCGTACAGCTGGTGCTCTTTATGGTGCCCTAGGAGTTGACGATTAATCACGGACTCCATGATTTTGGAAAACAAGGAGGTGATAGCAATAGATAGATAGTTTGACGAATCCGAACGTTTGCCTTTTTTAGGGATCGGGTGCACACACGTCCCCCAAGATTTTGGGCACCACCTGAGTAGGAATACGGGAAAAGAAGCGTTAGAACCGGTGCCAATTCAGGAACGCACGTCTTCAAGACGCATGTGGGGAATCCCGCCCGACCCACTCAACTTTTGTACGTCCAGGGAGAAAAGTGCTTTACGCACTGTGCTTTTCCGGAAATAAATTTCCGGCATTAAGCGCTTGCACTGCTGGATGGTAGGCAACCAGTGCACCAGTGCAGGATGCAGGGTGATACAAGTCAACTTACTCACACAATGAACATAAATATTTAAAGATATGCCAGCATAAGATTTTTCCGATACCATTTTGTAAAGTAAAGAAGTGGTGAGGTACACCATCTAGCAATAAATGCAATAAATAATATCAACCAAATCCCGTCCGTTTTTTATACGTAATACCCAAACAAGGGACACTTTAACCTCTTCGGCACCTCTATTGTGTAACTGCATTGACAGCTTTAATGTCAGCGAACTACGCACATTTTAAACTCCCAAACGTTCCCCCGTTAATTAAAATTTAACCGCCCTTGGATTAATCTCCAGTCGTTAAAAATTTAAAAAAGGCCAAATTGGTTTACGACAAATAATCTCAATAATAAAAATTACCAAAAAGGCATAAACGTGCTGATTCAAAAAATTTACAGCGAACGTAAAATTGAAAATTGAATAAAATAAAATTAAAATAGATCTCGGTTCTGTATTGGATTATTTGTTGAAATAGTGCAAAATAAAATTTTCTGTCATGTCTCTCACGTCAAAAT
>DWHO01002979.1:0-12579 GCA_018247575.1 Eurytides lysithous rurik
TTAAACACAATAAGAATTGTTAAACTATATTACGTTATTTTATTTTATTTGTTTTATATATCTTTATCTATACTATAATATCAAGGTGTTTATAGAATCATTATATAAATATAAAATCTTAATATAGAGTCAGTTTTAGACTATATAGAGTGTTTTTGTAGTGTTTGATATATAGAGTGTGTTTGTTTTTTTAATAAACAAGATAACTTCATGACTAATATTCGCAGAATGTTTTATTATGGACATCATCGATAAAATGTATTTTAATATTTGTGTTTCATTTAAGGGCTACAAATATCGCTTCCGTCTTATCAACGCGGAGTTCCTTAATTGTCCCATTGAGCTCTCCGTCGACGGCCACAATATAACTGTGATCGCATCTGACGGTTACGACCTGGAGCCAATAACAGGTAATTTGTTAAGTTATAGATTATACGTAACTAATTCTTCTTCTTCTTGACGTTCCGGACTTCTCTTTTCTTATAATAAAATCTAGATATATTCACAAAATATTATGTTATAGAAACTGTTGATGGGTATTTGCGAGAGACAATATATATTTTATAAGTTCATAACAAAAATCGATTGATTTATTTCTAAGTGAAAAGTAAAATTTAAGTACTTTTGATTGACAAATAAGTGACAAACTATTAGATATTTTGTCGAGGATTTCAACAAATATTTTAAAATGTTTTCGACACGTAAAATATTTTGTGAATTTCAGGAAGTACACATTGATTTATAATCTTATATTTATAAAAGCAAGCTATCCACTAATTTATAGCCATATATTATACATTTTTGGGTTTATTTGTGTAACGCGAAAACGCTTTTTTGTTATTTTAGAAGTGTAAAACGTATTTGACGTTTTACACTCAATACTCAACATAGCTACAGGTTCCGAAACCCTTACACACGCACAACAAATATTTTAAATACTGAGAATGAGAATGTTCCGGGTAGACCACACGCGAATGTTAAATTTCAGAATATGGCTCCCGTTTAAATTGACTACATACTCAACGTACATTGCTTTCTATAATTAACACAAGGTTTTGTTATTAATTTATATGGTATATGATATTATATGTAGCTCGATAGATCCATGTAGGCAATGCAATCTAAGAAAAAAGGACGTAATTAATAATGTGTAAATGTGTTTATATTTCAGCGACATCTTTGGTAACGTATGCCGGGGAGAGATATGATTTCGTCCTTGATGCTAACAACGAGGTGGATAATTACTGGATTAGATTCCGCGGCTTAATGGATTGTGACGAGAGGTGAATATTACATACTAATTAATGAAATAATAGTATTAATTGTTACTTCTCAATGATATTATTCCTAATTATAGGTATTATTTGCTATCATAAAATCATCTAGCTTCACCATACTTTGTCAGTTATTATATTACTAACAGACTCGTTAAAAATTACAATGCACATTTATTTTATAAATTAGAGAAAAAAATTAAATTTTATAACAGCACATAATTGATGTATAAAATAATGCAATTTGGTTTTGATCGTTTTTTGGATTTTGAGATAACATTTAGAAAATAGTACGAAATACTAATACAGTCTATTATCTCTTATCCGATATCGTTATAATCTTTTTTATAGTTTTATCAAGACTGTTAAATGAAACAAATTTACAGTTTTTATTCCGGTTTAATTCGTAAATTTGTTTCAATTAATATTCTGTAGTATTGGCGTAAACACAATGTATTACTATTTTACGTGTCAAAATTTGAACTAATTCAACGGTATTATTTAGATTTACAAAAGCGAAACAAGTGGCGGTGCTGCATTATGAAGGCGCGTCGAATGTGGAGCCATCTGGAGATCCCACTTGGGAAGAGCTTCATAACGAAGGCTTGGTAAGTCAATCGAAACGAATGAAACAAAGTTACCCTACTCACCGGACAATGTACGAAAGCGCGTACCATTTCACAGTACGTTATTCTAAGTTTCTTACGGTGGTAGAGCTACGCAGATGCACCCGCTGCTGAATGGGCCGGCCAGAACCGGATAAGTACCACGGTCTCACAGAAAATCGGCGTAGAGTGAAAGTGTTTTTGCTTCTGCGTTTCGTCCGGCGAGTGAAGTGGCTGGTGCCTATCCCCCTCCCAACCTTATTCTGTCTCGCATTCCCCTACCTCTTTCTCCATTCCAGTTGGATTCTCCCTATTACTCCCTCTCTCCCCGTCTCTCCTTTTCTCTCCTCCTTCTTCTCTCTGTCAAAAATTTCCCTCTTTAAAGGCTGGCAACGCAATCGCTAGTTCTATAATGTTTGAGCATCTCTGCCATCTCTGCCTCTGTATAGGGTCATGTAAATCCTGTAAATCTTTATCAGAGGACAAATTTTCAAGTCATTCAAGCGTCTGGTAGTAGGGGTAATTTTTTTTCATCGTGACAACGTAGAATCAGTTCGATACACGACAATCGACGTACAACGGACTGTGACGTTTACAGCAATTGAACGCATTGAACAAAGGCGAGGAGGAGAATGAAACGATCAGCGTGGCCGAAATGAGATCGCTGGAAGGCTACGACGATAGTCTGAAGGAAATCGCGGATTACCAGTTCTACGTGGCGTACGATTTCTACGCTAAGAACAATTCCCACTTCCACCGCTCGCCGTATTATGGATACTACCAGGGTGAGAGTTTTAGCCTTATGTATATAGTCTAGATTCCACATTTCATTTCAATCCAACTCCAAGTGAGTGTTGAGTTGAACTTAAGTCATTCTGTGATCAAGTGTTGTACGCATCCTGGAAGAAGAAAAATGTTGAGATATGGAAAACATATAGAAACATAATATATATACATACATAATATAGAAACATAAAACATATACGCAAAACATATAGGATGTTTTGCGTTCGAATATTAGTACTACTTCTTACATACTACGTACTTCACTGCAGCAATTTATTTTCGTTCTTACGAATATACTCGCACTGTCTATTCTTTTCATTCTCTCATGCAAAAAATTGCCGCCATTAAATAAAAGTAATTGTACTTTAGCATTGCGTGTGACGTTATACTATATTATTGGTTACCTTTTATGTAATGAAATGCTAATTGGAACCCTTGATGTAATTTTTTTAACGGGACGATACGTGCAAGTTGGTATGCCTGATGACACAGTGCTACTAAGAGCCTACTAGCCCTTATGTTGAGTAACTACGATAAACAACATTGCCCGTCAAACAAAAACACGACAGTGTTCACACAGTACTTTTTTATTAAGTTGATGTGACGAATATATGTATGTATTAATATATACTCATTTATGTCAACTCTATCTATGTCACCCTATATAAGTACATATTTAAAAATATATAAGTATGTATATCAGTTGTCTGATCACCATAGTACAAACTCTGCCTAGTTTGGGATCAGATGGCAATGTGTGAGATGTCCCATGATATTATTATTATTATTACGCCTTCATTAATTGACAGATTGATAATTATTAATAACTATGGTGAGTTTGTTGCACCTACCACTGTTTCATCCACACGGGAAAAAAGGTTCCCCGGGTTGACTGGGAAAGAATGCCTCAGGCATTAAGTCCGCCCTTTGTAATTATTTTTAAGGGTAATTGCAATAAAGAATAAATAAATTAAAAGATACTGCTTTGCTATAATGTAACTGGCAATTAAGTGGTCCCACCCCAGAGATTCTAAACGGGTCCTACAACTTGAAACAGTACAAAAGTAAATACAACATTAACGCGACTAATCCGAATAGCGCAAATTTAACAAATATTATTTCACACGGGAGTTGCCTTCACACCTTGTTAACATTTGGTGACAGTAAATATTGACACAAAAAAGTGCGAACACTAAACTTTGACATTACATAATTCTATATTTGCTGTGATCAAATATGTTTAGTGATCATGACATTTATCATCACAATTAGGTGATTTGCTATTTTACGGTCGAGTGGAAAACCAATTTTTGACAGATATGCATATAGGTGGAAACATGTAGAAGTTGATGAATTCCTTTAGTTTTATATTGGTAGACTTCTTTAGGTTGTTTTATCGCCAATCAGTAATCTGCTAACAGTAAGTACTATGCTTCAGATAGAAGGATTATGTTGTCAGAGTAATTATATGGAATATATAGGACCTTATTGTATCGCTGCCTGGCTGGGGATGCTAGCCCAAGAACGTACACAGAGGCATAATACAGACCATAATTCAGCACCTCCTGAAAATAATAATAACACTTGCCAACGGTGCTCTCGTCGATGCGGTTCCTGGATTGGCCTATTCAGACAAAAGCGCAAGTGTAATATACCTCCGTAATGATGCATCATTTGAGAAAGATGAAAAAAAGGCCTATGATGATGATATTGTATCTCTTGACGAACGCAATACATTTAACTATTGACTGTGCTGTATGGCAAAGCATGTTATTTACAATCAAGCGGCCAACTCACTGGTTCCGTCACCGAATAAAAATTGTTTCTTATTTAATTACCTAACAGGAGTTTGGATATAATTTGACAAAAAAGAATATTTAAACTAGATGCTTTTTATTATAGCTAAATTACCTTAAAATCTTTTATTATCTCATATTTAAATTAGTTTCTTGTATTTTTATATGGTGGCGGTTTGTATGAGTATACGTTTTTTGTTACCGTTGATCTGATTCTGATGTTGACGTAGATGAAAACTCTACCAGACGATAGTTAGTGTATAAATGTTTTTATTATTCATATACTTTCCATTTCGCTGGATCAAATTCTGAAGGCGACGTAGATAAATTCGTGATCAGAAGATGATTAATAATGTATAAAAATATAACTAACACTAAGATTTCTTTTACAGTGCCTAAAAAAGATAACCGTTTGTACACACCCCAATTAAACCACATCAGTATGAAGATGCCGTCGAGCCCCCTCCTCATCGATCGGCCATCACCAGCGAACTTCTGCAACGCGTCAAGCATCAACGAAACATGCAAAGAGGGTTATTGCGAATGTCCCCATGTTCTATCGGTCAGGAAAAACGCTGTGGTGGAAATCATAATAGTCGACGAGGGTATCACCTTTGACGCAAACCACCCATTCCATTTGCACGGCCACAATTTCAGGGTCGTCGGGATGAGGCGTCTGGCCAACGACACAACGATCGAAGAGATCAAGGAATTTGACAGAGCGGGTCTGTTAAAGCGGAACTTAAAAAATGCCCCCCTAAAGGACACGGTCACGGTGCCCGACGGGGGTTACACTGTCATCAGATTCAAAGCTGACAACCCTGGATATTGGCTGTTCCATTGCCATATAGAGTTCCACGTGGAAATCGGAATGGCTCTGGTGTTCAAAGTCGGTGACCATAAAGATATGGCCCCGATCCCGCCTGATTTCCCGAAATGCGGCAGTTACATGCCGGATAATATGCTGGAGCACGCCACGACCGAGAAATCTAAAACTGACAGCCAACATATATCCATAACACATTGGTGGCCAGTTGTCGTGATGAATAACACCGGAACTTCATCGGCGAGCCGTTTCAGCTCGATTTACGGATTAGTATTAATCACCAGTATTTCATTATTGACATTTGTAAATAGCGCGTAATCATAGATTTCATTTTTTTCCATTTTGTTTTCGAATTGACATCTCCTAAAATGGAACTAATATGGTGTTGCTGATGGGATGTAGTAAGAATTTTGTACTTACGAACATTATGATTCAATCGAAACTGTACGTGTATTAGTATTTTTTATTAATTATTTCATCTTACTATTTATTTGGCGGTACTTATATTTCTTTAGTGGCCTTGTCAAAGTCTTGTCGACGGTTTGTCAATTTCTGTTATCGTTCTGGAATAATTTGTTGTATTGCTTCAGTATTTTCGCAACTATGAGATGACTATATAAGCTATGTAACTAGGAGTGACTGTAACGGAACTCCAAGTGAGGACAAAGTCGTAAAATTTGACAAACTATTTGAACGTCTGGCGGTTGTTTTATTTATTTTAACATTATATAATGTACAATATAATAACACATCTTGTTTGTTTTACACCAACTTGTGGGATGACAAGCTGTGATCAAAAGTTGTACTCATGACTTGCCAAATATGATGTTATATGAACATTTTCAGAAAATGTTATGTGACTCGTTATCGATATTTGAAATGTCGCTGATGATATGTGATATTACTTAGATAAGATAGAATAAATAATATTTAATGTAAGTTAGGGTATTATTTAACAAATTTTAAGTTTTAAGAATTTTTCATTCAAAATACAATTAATATAATAAATAGCAAAGAGTTTCTGATCCTTTTATTTCCTTTTCAGCCCTTACGTCGGAGAAATATTAAATATTAACAAATACATACATTTTTAATATCTACGTCTATTACTTGGCAAAGTAATACATCGCGTAATTAAGATAGTAATTGAAAGTGTCTAATGTTTTAATAATAAAAGCTCTAATCATCGAAGTGATATAAATTTTAGTAGCAAAACAAATTTTTTTAAATATAAAAATAGCTGATTTAAGAACCCGACAAATTAAAAAGCGCCTCCACTTTTGTTATAGCAAATTTTCCGTTCGTACTGTGTTTTTTTTTTTATTGCAACAATATTTTCTTTTTTTGCAAATTACATCTCAATCAACGTTGGAGTAATGAAATAATCTCCATATGTTTACGCAGGTTTAACACAAAAATACCGCATAAAAGTCAATTTACGGAATTTACGTGAACGAAATTGCATAACATGAATTTAACTATTCACATACACTTTGGCGTTCAACAATTTTCTGCAATTGCAATAAATTTCTTGTAAACCGTTTGAAATACACGCAATTTACAATGTTGCCGCTGGAAAATTAAACTTTTGGGAAAAACGTTTCGAAAATTTTCCGGTGAAACCATTACAGTTTCTGGAACTAGCTTAACTTTTCCATTGCCGAACATTTGTACACAGTGAGCCTTTGATATTATTTTTAACTGAAATAGAATGGTAGGTTCTGAAGATGAAAAAGGATTGTATGATTGTATTGTTTGTACACATTTACAGTTATTTTAAATTAAAAGTTATCGAATCTTCTTGCAGTAAGGTCGAAAACGCTAGCTTTACCACATATCATTTAGTGCTATAGGGCGATCTATACACAACCAAACAAAAGCAATTTATGACACAAATAATTTGTAATATTTGGTAATAATTTTACCGTAAAGTAAAATGTAAGCCGTTTCAAATTTCCTAACGATATTGATTTTGCAACACAACATAAGATTGAATTAATGAAACCAAAAGCAGGTTTATTTATAAAAGAGATATATATTTTTCATAGATCACAAGTATCAAAAGATTATTATGTATATATTATCAATATTATTAATAATTATAAAACAACTTTTCACTTCTGATAGATTGCGAAACGGAAATTCGATACTCGTATGCTTTTCCTTTTCAATCCACAACACAACCCGAAGTAGTACTAATATATAATAATAAAAAATCTATTCAAATACGAGTTTATAAAGTGATATGATAAATTATTAAGTTATTTATGTTTGACATGTGGACAGTAATGATTGGTGGATAATAAAATTTCATTGACATTCAAAAATAGATATTAATATAGTAAGAAATAAGATTACAACAGATAGAAATTTACCTATCCTGCTTAATATATTTTCCCATTCATTCGTTATACAATTAACACATTCATGAGTATATTAAAGTAAATTAGGGCACCACTATCTAACAATTCTCTTGTTTTGTTCCCGAAATGTGTATACATTCACGTATAATAACATAGTTGAGGACTAGTTTATCTCACGATACGACATCCTATAAGGCCGCCCCAGTGTATTTGAGCTGTATCGTGCAGAGTATATTTCACAAATTTCTACCACGATTCACTGATCTTGATACTGGTTTAACCTTTTTTGTTTTACTTTCTGAATAAATTAAGTTATCATATTTTTAAGGATGATGTTAATAATTTTTCTTCAATAACGGAGTGAAAAAATAATTGCAAAATGACGTGACATATTTATAAGCTACTTGCCAAAAAGAATATTATAGATTTTATAATGTTTATTATCTAGGTAAGCTACCTGTGCTAGTTGATAATTTAGTTATGATAATAGGTATTTAGAATCAGAACAGTTTAATTATGTAATTGAACAATACTGCAAACTGACTTTCCCTTCTTTGAAAAGACAAACATCACAATGTATGCCCTGCGTTGTGATGTCAGGTTTGGAAAATTAAGTAAGTAAGTAAGATAAAAGTAAGTAACATTCTATATATGTTGCACTGCTAGGCACAGGCCTCCTCTGTACAGATGGTATAAGGGCACAGACTACCAGGCGACTCCAGCGCACATTGGTGGACTTAGACTTAATTGATTGTCTTTACATATCTAAGTAATATTTTCCAACGTTTCATAAATATACATGTTTCCTAACGATGTCTTACTTCACCGTTGAGTAAGTCAGCCCTTTAATTGCTAATTAAAGGGCTGACTACATATATTACTAAATTCATGGATCTTATTATTGGATAGCACCGAGATGTCAACTCAAGTTGGTCGAGTGTATTGAGTTTAAAGCTAGCGCCCGTATATTGAACGTACGGCCTGGTATATACATATTGGTATTAGAATTATCCCAGCCAATATATGTGTCGCCCAACTAAAAAAATAAATCATTCAAGTAATAACAGTTTTAATCTACTTTAAGTTTAGGTATTTTTGTTATGTTTATTTTTGTTACGCAAGAGTTAACAAAATAAATGAAACGATCACTAAATTATTTACTATAACATGTACGTCAATTCAGTTACTCATGGTAAATGATGCTAAGTATTTGGAACTTCGGGAATTTAAACGCAATGAAATGGAGTATATATTTTTTTGTTGAGTATTTATTGTTGAAAGTGTGTTGTGAATTTTCCAACTTAGCTATCACATAGTTGAAAATGTAAAGGGCGCGCTAAGGTATTTTTTGCTTCGAAAGTACATGTAGATTTGTTTTCAGTATTTATTACCCGTAGATAATTTAATAGGAGTAATAAGTAACATTAATATTTAAGGGATCATTATATACGCAATAGGCGAAAATACTTTGATGAGACTTCAATGGAAACATCTTTTTGAAGGAGGGTAAAATACTATGTCATCGATAAAGATAAAATGTACATCAGTTTTTTTCTAAAGAAGCAGCCAATTATCCGCCATTTGTTTAGTTCATTTGTTGTGCTCATTCAAGTTTTTAGTAAGCACACATGCAACATTTTGACCACAATTATCCACCTTTGTTATTATGTATATATATTTTCCAATCAAATGTCTTAAAAAAACATAAATTCTTTAAGTGCTGCCCTAAAAGTTGTGTAACCGACGTAACAAGAGTTTTGCTCCTTCCATGTAAGTGTCAAGTCGTCACAAATATTTTCCAAGATCAAATAGTCGAAGGCGCAGTTCACGTGGTATTAGACGAATGGTGCGATTAAGTAGAGCAAATCAGGTTGCCCTGATTGATAGAGCTGCAATCGCTTCGCAATAGTAACACGATTGCATCTCGAAATCCAGTTATAGATCTATAGTAAATAATAGCTGATATAAGCTAGAAAGCCAAATAAAGTGGGTAAAGCATATTTATCCGGATGCTCACTTTTAATTATATAAGCTTCGCCAACCTGAGTTTAAATCTTTGGTCCCTGCGCCAAAGGAAGAATTTAGATGAAAAGAGGCCTTAGGTGATTTCCCTTATAAGGCCCATTGTTCCATCTCATTTTTAAGTTTGCAAATTACATGAGAGATGATGAAATACATCATTACTGTGATATATCTATATATTAATTGAAACATGTTGTTACTGGTACTAACTTATATATATGAAATACATTGTAGATTAAACCAAATTCAATTCAGATAAATTCGGTTCATAATTTTTATATATTCATGCATTTTCATGTTGTTTTATTAGTTATTAGTCATACGCGTAGTGCCACTCCTTATTTTCGGTTCAGTGTTTTAGTGTTCACCGTTTTTAGAATAGTGTGATTTTTTCTAACATTCGAAATGTTAGCTGCAATTAAAATCACAACTACTACACTGAGTCCTAGTCAGTGTATAAGAAAATCCGGCTCGACCTGCATCAGTGAATTGTTTATTTTACCTAATCTTCCGAAACGGTGTCTCCTTTGCTGAGTTCGCCTAGTGCTACCGCTGCATTGCCGGTTATTCTGCGGTCAAGAAAGTTTTCAGTGGCGTTTTGTTAAGTAAGAGTTTACTACTATCGGGCGTTTAATATCAAACGCTTACTATCTCTACTCGTCTCTACTTCGTTATTTTGTCTCTTAAAAAATTTAAGTGTACTTGTTTTTTTTGTATAGAAGAGGCCTGTGCCCAGCAGTATATACCCTTTACTTACTTATAAGTTAAAACAGAACCGTTACCTTTCTACAAACCTTCAATTAGTCACTAAATGATGACTGGAATTTTTACACTATTTGTTAATTCAACACAGAGATTTTTCTTCTCGTAGACCACTTTGCTGGTACACAAAATTTTACTGGTTTCTGTTTCGGCTGCTGCGGCATTTCTACCAATTTGGGAATAACTGGTTTATCATTTATTTTAAGATAAGAAGTGTGATCGTCGAACAAAAACAATTTCAGTGACGACTTTGCAACAAAAACGTTATGGTTACAAACGTTAAACTTTCTCGAAAACCGTATTCAGTCGGATGAAGACAATAACTGCAGACTACTAAATTGTAATAAGACATAATTAAAGAGAACGAATCACTTGTCACTTCTAATAATCTTAAATACGTAATCCGACATTAGACTTTCATTATTAAGTGTTTTATGTTAAATATTATCTCTATAGTCTTTCATCATTTGACACTTTGAAACATTAAATTGATTTTTTTGAAGTTATGAGTAATATAAGTTTCGATGGTATCAAATGTTTTGTGACAATTTGTATAAAGGACGTGTTTTATACACTATTAAATGAAACAAATAAACCATTAGACGTCATAATACATCAAGTATGTAATAAATGATCTATAGATTACGAATATTCTCTGATTCACGTATTCACAAAAATAAATAATAATAATTTTTATTTATTTAATTATTTATTGGAAATAACTAAAAACAAATTGTACTTGTAATCTTAAACTTTATAGTGAGGCTGGGCACCTGTCAACGTGCGATTCATATGGCAATGGATATATGTGGTAGGTGCAAATGTACAGAATATAAATATAATATTATATATACAATAATAATCGCTTAGCTAATTATGTTAGGCCAAAGTTAGATAGCGCGATAAAGGAACTACCTATAGAATAACTTAAAACGAAAGTTACTTTATTTGCCTTTTTTAAACCTAATTAAATTTAATTTAATTTTAAACCTAATTAACCTAGGTGCGAATGCGTTCAACTATTGAACTGCACTGCCTGAATCTTAAATAAGGGTTTATTGAGTCACTATCTGAATGAGGTGGTCGATGCATCAGCGAATAACGGCTGGCATGAGGCTTTGAGAATCTGAATGAGGTGGTCGATGCATCAGCGAATAACGGCTGGCATGAGGCTTTGAGACGGCGTTCCACTAAATCTGCTGACTTGGGCCGCGTAAGGTGATGCTGGTCATGGGGCAAAGACATTTATTGGTGCCGGTACATAACAAGCTTATTATTTACCATAACAACAACATTAACAAGGAACATTAAACGAAATGAAATAAATGAATAATCCACTTGTAATTAACACAATGTGACATCTATAGCCCAATTTATAACAACTGTATAATGTTACATTTATAGATCGTTTGTTCAGTGTCGGATAGCATTAAGAGTATCGTCGTTGTCAAACCAAAACCTGCTATGTGCAAAAAGTATACTTTTGAGATATTAACAAAAGAAGTTTTCCTCAAAAATTTTACATGAGAGTTTATTTTTTAAAGTGTTTTATTTCAAAGTTATCCTTATTATACTTAAATTCGTTGGCATGACAAAAACATAAAACTAGTAGTTTATTTATTTTTTTCGATTAAAGATAAAAACAGCACATAGCAGATTTTAATTAGTCAAGTTTAGGGCACATAACAGGTTTTAATAAAAGTAATATTGAAATTACGTAAATATTTAATGTTGACACATAAAAAAGACTGTATTAATTAGGCTTATATTTAAGGCAATCATAAAATGGGTGGTAGTCACGATCTATAAATGGTTTCAATTCTTGAAGTTGATTAAACTTTGATTGAGTTATTTCTAGGGGACCATTATACAATGGCCCAGGTTCAGGGTACTCTTGAGGAACCTGCCTTCGCTGCGGAAGAATTGTATAATCTTCTGGATGACGGAGTTTGAAATACACATCGCCAGACGGCGTGTACTTAAAGGATCTGATGTCATTTACTGTAGGATCACCCTTCCTTTTTCCTGGTCTAATGGACTGGTAGTTTGTCAATAGATTTTCATAATCTTTGAAAAAATCATAGTGAACAACTCTAATATCATAAGGTTGTTTGGGCCGTGCTTGTCGCATTCTTGTGACGTAAT
>DWHO01002980.1:0-12579 GCA_018247575.1 Eurytides lysithous rurik
TAATATGATTATATAATAATGTCAACTTCTTATTTTTTAATTAAAATTAAAGAGGATATTGAAGTTGGTAGAAATTTACACACATCTCTTTTCTGCCATCAACTCCGACTCCGACTCCGGTTCCGGTTCCGACTCCGACTTCGGTTCCGATAAAACCACCTCCGTAACATCCCTAATTTCAACAGTTTATAACTACGTATACATCCAATTTAAATGCGATAGACTTCTCTACCGTTTAACATCTTGTTTCCCTTTGTTCACCATCTATTGAAACCTACATTTCAATCGTAAATATTATCTTTCTCTTAAACCTACCACAATCTTTCTACAAATCCTTGGTAAACTGGTAAAGATTTTTTTTTGGAGTACGCTGACAAACGACCAAGCGGCTCACTTGAGTAATCTGTATAATAATACTATGTATATAAGTGATTCCCAAAGTGTCCCACGTAGACCCCGTGGGGTTCACGGGGAACCGGCGGGGTTATGGTTAGATCTAATCTTCTGGTGTTTTGACGAGTTTTGGAAATATAATAAAAATGTAGCGGCAACGGGCTCACAGAAAGCAGTACAATTTTAAAACTGGTCTACGGTCTAAGAGAGTTTGGTCAAGAGACACAATCTCACGACGAGAAAAACAAACGAAAGATTTCTGATAATTCCGCGTTTAACAGTAATGATTAATTATACTACTTATGTAATTTAAGAAGAATCGTGATGCGAATGTATATGATCATACAATACTTACAACCACGAGGCGCACGCCTGCTACGCGTTCCTGCTCACTTCCGGTATCGCCGGAAGTGTCCTCCATATTGTCCATTATTTACGGTCCCAGTGCTACAACAGAAACATTATTCTTTCCAAACTCATATCATGATTGACCGAATCGAAATGATAATGGTGCAATCCAAGGCCATGAAGTGGAGACAGTATGTTCGCATTCGGATTTTTTACGGTAATAGGGCCTCGCAGCTACTCCCGCTTCTGACTGGGCTGGCTCGCACCGGATAAGTGGCACGACCTCACAGAAAATCGGCGTGAAATGGTAGTGTTTTTCTTCTGCGTTTCGTCCGGAGACTGAGGTAGCCGGTTGCTCCTCCGCTTCCTATCTCTCTCTTTCACTCTCTCGAAAATTTCCCACCCTAAAAGGCTGACAACGCATTCGCTACTTCTGTAGTGCTGCAAATGTCCATAGGCGCAGTGGTCACTTACCATCAGGCGAGCCGCTTGCTCGTTTGCCTCCTACTCCACGAAGAAAGGACTTTTGCTGAATCCGCCTAGCATGATATCATTGTATTGTCAGTCTGTATAAGCATTGCTGTGTTCCGGTTTGAATGGCAATGTTGGTAGAGTAATTAGTGGGCATAGAGTTACTACTGGACTTCCTGAGTTTCCCCCGTTCGTCTCTGGACTGAGGCATTTTTTTTTCTGAACAGGTTAGAATCATTAGAGGCCAAAAAGTGAGTATGATGTCCTCCCGACCGAGTCCGGCCACGGTGGCCGATCTACAAGAGACAAGCCAAGTGTGCAGGATATATTACAGTGCACAAGCGTTTGCGCAGACACTGGTGCACTCACTCTTCCTTTTACTCTCATAGCCCGATGGAACGGATGACCGACACGACCGGAGAGAGATAAGGCGCAGAGGCGGTGATATTAAACCGATCTCTTAATAACGACTTCTCTAAGCTACCGCTAGATGGCGTCGACAAGAAGCTGGAACCGACTATTTCATGCCTTTCCGACGCATGGATCATCTTACTTTTCAGGCAATCAGTGATCAGCCCGTAATGCCCTAATCCAACTAAGAAGTAACAACACAGTCATTGCCCTCCGCGGGATTTAAACCCAGGACCTCCGTTTTGTAAAGCGCGGGCCTATACCACTAGGCCACGGAGGCAGCAAAGTGAGTATAAACCTATATAGAATAAAAAAAAATGACTTTTATAGAGATATAATATTTTTATGGAGTGGCAGACAAAGGAGCAAGCAAGGACATTCGCAATATCGAAAGATTTGCGTTATCGAAACGTGTTGTCAGTCGTGTCAAGGTGGGAATTTTTGGGAGAGGATGGGGAAGGCGTCGGGCAACCGGCCACCTTACTTACCGGAACTACGTGGAAGCACAAACACTTCCACTTCAGGCCGATTTTCTGTGAGGTCGTGTTACTTACCCGGTTCAAGCCGGCCCTGTCAGCAGCGGGAGTAACTGCGGCTCTACCACTGTAAACAATCCGAGAGTGGAACTGTCTTCACTTCATGACCTTGCGCCATTGGTATTTCGATTCGGTCAACCTTTGTTTACAGTGAGGTCGTGTGTTCAATTTCTGGGTTATGAGCCCAATGCAAGGTCAAGAAGGTTCTGTATTGCACTGCGTTATGTCTAAGCGTGTCACTTACCGTCAGATACGCGACAGGTTGGTCACATTATCACCTAAAAAGAAATGGTGTATTTTTATACCCAGTAATAAAACTGGAGGTATTAGCAAATCAAATCAAATTATATTTATTGAAATAGGCCTTTACAAGCACTTTTGAATCGTCATTTTTACATTTGTTCGTGAGAAAGCTACTACCGGTTCGACATACAGTTCTGTTGAGAGGAGCCGGCGAGAAACTCAACAGTTGCTCTTTTAAAATACCGTAACAGTATGTTAAACCTTAACCTTACAGTGTAATAGCTATCCCATATATGAGCCAAGCAATTAAGTTCCACGTATTTTGATCTACCAGAAACTCCTGAACAGTATAATAAGTTTTAAGCAACAAAATATTCTTACTTTTAGTTTTAAAAGGGCCAAGCGGTAGATCCATGATATTTTGTGGAATTTTATTAAATATGCGTATACCAATGCCCATAAAGGATTTTTTCACCTTTTGAAGACGAAATCGAGGTGTTATAAGCTTATTTTTATTTCTAGTATTCACTGTGTGTCTGTTACTGATTTCTATAAAATTATTACGAAAAGCAAAATAAATATATATTTATAAGTAATTACACGGCCATCTCATCCTAAACTAGGCAGAGCTTGTACTGTGGTAACCAGACAGTCGATTACATACATTATTTAAGCAAAATACTTTTAAAAAAATCTGCACACAAACATTTTGTACTAAGTGAGAATCGAACCCACGACCTTCGGCGGTCAGGAGCAACGGGTTAGTCATCAGTCAGAATGCACAGATACTAGCTCATTCTTCACATATCTACTCTTTATCAAATACGTCATCACAGAGTTAAGATTTATTTTGCACTTGCTACGAAGATATAGAGTAGTGATTCCCAAAGTGGTTCAGGTGGACCCCAGGGTCTGCGGGAAATCCGACGGGGGTGTGACTAGATCTGTACAAAGCGTACATTAAGTGTTTAATAAAGTGGCAACATTATTCCTTTCTCGATCTGTCTTTGGTCTAGCGAACGTGTCTCATTAAAGTTATTATTAAAATAAATATTAAATTGTGTTTAATTCATGTGCCATCCTAACCCGCATATAAATTTTGATACCGAAACCCGGAAGAACTCGTAAAAAATGTATCCTTCATATGTTTTAGGAATGTGGTAGAAATGTAGCATCAGAGTCTTTACTGAAACCGGTAAAATTTTAAAAGTGTTCCAGGAAAAAAATGGTAATCTCTGATTTAGACTTGACAATGCTGTCTTTCAGCTCATAGAAATTAGAGCTAACTCAAAGCCCTAAAGAAGGCAAGAGGCCTGCGGGAATGCACTGCTTTGTTTTAAGCTCGAGAAATATCGTTTAAAACAATGATAAGCGCAAACAAATCTCTGAGTGAACAGTAAATAAAGTTAGTGGTGCCTCCTTTATATGCACGCCGCGTCGCACTATATCAGCGTAAATATACAATAAACCTATCAACCGTTGAGACCTATTTGGCTCACTGGGCCCCACCGAGTGAAGGGTGGTATGCGCGGAATGCATAATTGGATTTCAATATGACTTGGACGCAAACGTTATTGTGCTTTTTTTAGAGTAGAAGGCAAAAGAGCCAGCGGCTCACCTGATGGTAAGCGATCGTTGAAGAACTTGCATGCGTTGCGAGCCTTTAAGGTGACTTTTGGGAGGGGAGCAGTGGGGAGAGAGGGAGAGATGGAGAATGGAGATGGGTCAACAGCCACCTCTCTCACCGGACACTAACACTTCGACTTTATGCCTATTTTTCGCGAGGTCATGTTAATTATAGCCTATTCAGCAGTAGTGGGGACTGCTGCGTCGCTCTACCACCATCGAGCTATGTTGTTTGTTTTCTTAGTTATGTCGTTCGTATGTACTGCCTGTTTACTTGATGTTAAAGCTTGCCACTAAATAAATCTAAATTAGCCAAAAATGTTATCCTGGTTACCAATTTCACTACTGGTTGGTTACGACTAATTAGGAAATCTGGCCATTTACAGCGAAAACTTTGAATAGTTATACTACGAGGAATAAAGAGTTGGTGTCAAAAATCTCAATTCCCTATCACTTGTGATAAATAATCATCAGTAGCCATGGACTGAAATATCATGGAGTGGTGTCCAGTAAGGGAAACAAGTCAGATTCTAATCAACTTAAAAAATCCAGGAATTTCACGAAACCGTTTTCGTTAAGTTTTGCACTGAATTTTGTAGTCTGTACTTCCATAGTTTTATAAAACTTAGCAATGAGTCGAGCCAGTCAATCTGGTGGTAAACTATACATCTGTCCTAAGTAAGTTTTTAAGTGTTATGAATGCGATGCCACTTATTTCACTGCTTGCAGTCATCTGTGTATATCACTGTCTTTCGGTTTAACAGGCAATTTTGCCAGTGTAATTCAGCATGGACGTTATACCTCTCATATAACGTCTTAAATCTCTGAATGATGTGCAACGCAGTACTCCGTGGCACTGGGTTGAACCCTTACCAGAATAAATAGTAATAATAGCTTAGCTATTTAAACATATAAAACCACATAATACATAAACGGGACACAAGAGTTTTTACTGGTACGAGTATACATGCTCGCATAAACGTTACCTTCCTGCTCTGATAGGAAAACGGATTCCCTTATTCGCTTCTTGGTTGGATATATGAAACCCTGAATAGGTAAGAGCTCATCTGTTGTTTAATAAATAATTTTTTTTATGAATAGGTTGCGCAATCGAGCAAGCGGTTCATCTATTGGAAAGCAATAACCGCTGCCCATAGAAATTTGCCATATAGAACGTTTTCAAAATGCCGAGTCTTTTTCAAATTTCCGTTTTTCATTTTTTTTTCATTTTTATGGTGGGTTTTTGGAAGGGAAAAGTCTTGGCCTTAAGGACATACAGAACTCTCAATAATTAACAGAGCTTATCTGTTGTACAATTAAAAATTAGTAGGTACATTTGGTATTTCATTGCTCGTAACTAAATTAATAAAGGTTCGTACTTTAAACGATGATTATAATGGGCAATTGTGGGCATTGTCTCGCAAAAATAAATACCGAGTATTGTTTGAACGACCTCTAATTATACTTAACCCGCTCTTGAATACCACCGCTGTTCTCACATTTGTCTCTAATCTGAATAAACATGACCCTGCGTTGTTTTTATGAAACTGGCAGCACTTAACGCCACTTAACAAATCACACTGACATATAGCCACGTCAATAGAACTTAGGCCAACAATTCTATAAGGTGGATAATCTGATATCAATATTTTTTGATAATATAAATGTTGGCCGCAGACGCACTTAAAAAAATAGTTACAGGCACGGTGGTAGGTTTAGCATGATGTTTATTCGTACATCTTATTATTTAACTGGCCCTTTGGTGTGGTCGTTAGTGCCCTTAATCACAAAATTGAGGGTTATAGCTTCGATTCCCACTTAGGACAAAATATTTGTACGAAAAGTAGATGTTTTTTTTCTGTGCCTGGGTGTTAATGATCCATATCAATTACCATAGACCCTGTCCAGTTTGGAACCAAATGGCCGTATCTGAGATGTCCATTGGTACTTATTTATATATTTTTTTTATTGTATTCTGTTAAAATTTAGAGACAAAATTCAACCTGTGTAATTCAATATAATGTTGTCACTATTACTTTGAAATGCAATGCAATCAAACAGAAAGATATGCGCCTATCTTTCCGCTTACTGTTCTCACGCTTTTCTCACCACTATGAATGTAGCGAAACTCCAGATTTCAATTATGGGATGTTCACAACAAAAGGACGGAGCCTTAATGAGCGTCTAGCCGGCCGATTATAGGAAGGGGTGAAAGGGTATAAGTCTGTAGTTCACAGACCGCACAATAAGCCATGCAGATTGAAAATGCAGACATGTCTGTATTTTAATGCATAGTCTTAAATAAATACTGTACTTTCGTACCCCCGAACATCGAAGGGGTTGTAATAGTTTGCAGGAACCAAAAACCATAAAACCGTATCGTCACTTGATCTCTTATTTAAAAAAAAAAACTTTGTATAAAATTGACATACCCACGTAATATTGCGAACGTTCGTGATTTTAACATTAAATCCTACCCGTGTAGTAACATCAGTCGCTTTACTCATTTCCACGTATCAATCGCAGTCGGAATCGGCTGATACGATCGACACATTAACTGGAAACGTACTTTTGAAGGAAGCCTTTTATGATCTCAGTCTTGTTTACATCCGAAAGACGGTTTAAAATACGCGCCGGCTCAAAAATTGATTAAAATCTCTTTGTTTTGAGTTGGTTTGGGGAAATTTGAATAAGTGATGACAACAGACAAATATGTCGTAAGCGATTTAAACATATAATCATCTTTTGGCGTAAAAGAAACATTTTATAAAGTTGTAGGATATAAAATTTTATTTCATAACTTTATGAAACCTTTCTTGACGATTTGTCTCGAGTGTCAGGACTATTTTTTTTTTATCAATAGGAGGCAAACGAGCAAGCGGCTTAACTGATGTAAGTTAAGATTTTTATTTCCCAACATCTATCTTAACAATTTTCCTTATTTCTACGGGTTAACATTTCAGCACTTTACTATGTATGCTTCTATTACATTTTTGGGTGTTTATAGTTTTCTTTATGTTCTTGGGTGGAATTTCTTAACGTTATTTACATATCTATACTCTTTAATTTATTATTGCTATATATACATCTATATGTATATTAGGAATTACCTTTTATTTCTATTTATTTGACGACAATATATTTTGGTTTTCAATTTCTTATAACTTATTTACTAGTTTATTTCTACCCCTGCTCTTGGTTTTACTTTTATTTTACTTATTTTGGCCTTCATGTTTGATGTTAAGATTGCGTCTGACAATACTGCCTTCATTTACCCGGTGTTACATTGATTGATGTAAGTGATTGCCGCTGCATTGACATTCGCAACTTACAATAAATTGTAAATGCGTTGCCGGCCTTTAAGGTGAGACGAGAGATAGGGAGGGAAGGGGCAGGAGTGGAGAGGTGTAGATTACTCAAATAAAAAAAACGAAGGAATATTCAAATATTAATAGTCATGTCCAGTATCACATCACTCTTGTTGATGATGATGAGTGGTATTCCCAATTCCTCTGCCTAAAAGCTAGTTATAAAAATTACATTTGCGATGATGCCTACTTAGAATATGTATAGTATGGTAAAAATAAAAATGTATGCTTGAGACAAACTCGTTCAATTTATCATAAACTTTATAACAGATTACCTTCAAAAACTTTCTGGTTAATTGATATTAGATTTTAAAAGTATAGATAGATATATATCAAGTATGATGTGTATGTGTTGTGATGAAGAAGGATATGTATCAGAAATCCCGATCTTAATATATTTACAAAAACAGTAATAAAATTGTATAGGTCAAAATAGTGTACATTTATTACAAGAAAACCTGAGAACTTAATTATTAGCATCTTCAATAAATTGATAAGTTCGTAAATAAAATAATTTGAGGTTCAGTCGATACTAAACCTCAAACTATTTTGTTTACGTGAATTGGTATGTAGTGTAAATATAATTAAATTAAAGCAAGAGAACAAACTCAAATTACGAACATGATTTGGTGTTCGTGAATGGGTGTATAGGTGTTTTTCTTTAATTTTTAATGACTAATAGTCAAATTTAATATGCTCATTACTCGTTGCCAGCGGCTGTAACGTTTTAAATGATTTTAAAATCACGATATTAGATATGGAACGGTTTAGATTTTTTCTTCTTTCAATACACATTTAAATTAAAACTGTTAATAGGTATCGAATGTTAAAAGGTATAACTTAGAAGTGACACAATTTTTTTTTAAACGTGGGTTTAGATTTTATTTAGAGTTATTTTAGTTAATGTTAATTTTGATAAAAAAAATAAGACTGAATGAAATGGTCCGCTTGTACTTCTACAAGAATTGATTGAAAATAATACTTCTATCATCATATAGTCTGTGACTACGCCAAGTAATAACGAGCTTGCATAATTGTTCTCTGGTTTAAGAGCCTTTCCTACGTAATTATTAGGCATAGTGATTTTATGTCATACCTTTTTTAGGTGTCACCTTAAAATGCTGCGTGATCAAATACTACGTTGACCATCATGCACACTATATGGTGGATTCCTCACTCAGTTTTATAAAAAAAAAAGAAAAAGATTTTTGCATGTCTATTAGCGCAAAACGTACAATTGCCTTAGCGAATGGCAATCAATCTGATATCGACGGATTTACTCTTTGACCTTTTTTTCAATTTAGGAAGTAAAGGTTTTGTCACATTAGGTTCAGTAGTTATTGAGACTACCGAAAATGGAGTGCAGCGTCTGGCAAGCCAACTACTATCATTCAAAGTTATTCTATTATACTAAAAGGCGGGCTCGTCAGTTAAAACTCTAAACGACAGTTACGTTATCACCAAGATGAAGTAAGAACGTTTATATTTCTAAATTTAGTTTGGTGCGGTTAAATATTCACCCTGGAAATTAATAAGGTTGTGCCTTACGAGCGTTCGTTGATTTTTTTGTAACCGCTTGTTTCAACTGCCAGTTTACTGAGGCGTATACTGAATAAATAAACAGTGTTGCCCGCAGATGTATTAAATCTTTCATATTTTTTGTCGCGTAACCTTACGATCAGCCTTGCGGTTTTTCGGCTTTGGAATTTAAACAATGGCTCCGTCGCTTTAGCAGTACGGTTAGAGAAATCGAGAAAAATCATATTAAACTGTTTGTTGACGAGACGACGACACCAGACGAGAACTAAAAGAAATAACAAATGATAATAATAATAAATATTTATTATAAAACAGATAATATATAATTGTATTTTCTTTACATTATGTTGTTTTTTTTTTGTAATAATGAAAGGGCAGAACAGAAATATGAGAAATTTAAGCCCTAAGTAAGGAAAATCAGCGCATGGTTCAACTTAAAAGTAAGTATAGTTAACATCACTGATTACACCATAGTACGTCCTTTAAGAACATGATCATCCTGTTTCCTATATACGATGAATGATTGCATTTATAATTTTGCAAGTTGTTAATCTATAAACACTTTTAAGTGAAGAAAAAAGGTAATTTATATATTACCTTTTGCGAAACCGTCACGGCATTATAAGGATATTCGTGTGACATATTTGTTAAGTCATTCGATTTACTCGTTATTTTATTTAATTCGATAAAATAAAACAACAGAAGAATAACAAGAAGACTTACGATAGTTAAAGTCGATAGTGCCAAAACGAAAACGTGTTTAATGCTACAGCGAAAGGAGTCAATTAACTTATTTCAGAAGCATATTTCGCGTGTTTCGCTGCGACTGCTAGAAGTGGCGCGTGTCAAGTTCCATTGAATATTTAACGCGAATCGCCACTCACTTTCGATTTTCGTCGTCATCATAACACGGAGTTTTTAGAACAGGTTTCGACGAGCGTTGAGTTTATTTAGTCGCGGAGGAGTCAATTCGCGCGGCAAAATGTGCGCGCCATCTTGGATTTTCTTTGTTTTTTTTTGTAGGTAGTTGAGAAATAAAATCAGCATGGTTATTTTTGTTTTACATTTTAGCTACAATGATTTAGCGTCTCTTGAATTATTACTACAGTATAACTTGCTTATAACACAGAAAAAGTGGGTAGTGTTTTTTGAAATGTTAAAAGTCATAATTCGTTTTATACTAATTTGATGAAGCTTTATGAAGATAGTTTAATTTTACTCAAAGATCGATCGTGAATCGCAAGTCTTTGGTTCGTGCTCAATTTTTACCGTTGATCTTGGTCTTCTATACTGTGTGGTCTTTATATGAAATAATCTAAAACAACTTTTCGGAAACTCTTCAATGATATATAAAATATTATTTATATGTGAATCGAACCTTTGGCCGACGAGGCAGCTGTGCTATCATTTTACTGCGCGTCGTACGGAGTCATGTTGTTGTGTTTTATATTTATATTGTTATATAACGTACCGATGTCTGAACTTTGAAACCCAGAGTCGAATCTCTACTTTTTATTGTAGCAATTGGGGGTCTATGATCTCGCAATAGCACCACTTATCTCATTGGATCTGGAGATGAATGTTTTGCGTGTTAGCAGAGAAATGTTTAATAACGCTCCATAAATATATGTTACTGACATCGAAACTGGTGTGTGTTCAACATAAAATCTCATAATGTTTAACAATAGTAATATAATGTATATTTATTCGGGTAGATTACGACACGGTCTGTGAATAAGACTGTAATTTTTATTATTGGAGGCTTGTCTGTAGAAGGAGAATCAGATTGTATTGTAACTGCATATTTAAAATCTTTTGGAAAACCATTTAAATTGTTTTTGCAATTAAGATCTCATTACAACAATGACAATTAAAAACAATTAAGGCAACATTACTTTTTTCCTATCTTTTTGTTACTGAAAATCAGTAACAAAAAGATGGGAAAAAAGTAATGTTGCCTACATTAGATATTTAAAATGGAGTGAATATTATTGTTTATGTACGAATATAAAACAATTCGCATGGAATATTTGTTTGTTTGTTTTTTTACGTCTTTGATGTCGTGAGTTTTGTAACATTTTAAAGGGCATACAACAAGTAACATTAGATCAATCCATTTTCATTTTAATCATGTTAAAAATTTGTTTCAACCGGATGATTTCTTGATACATTTAAATTAGAATCAAACTGTAATGTATCCCTTGCCGTTATTCACGTATCCAGTTTTACATCTTGTAATTATGGTGGCTTTAGATTAAGCATATATATTCACCCTGATTATCAATGATTGCTGGTCGACATTAACAGTTAATAACTTTTCAATTAATAAATCGTTATAATACGATTATGTACAAAATATAGAAAAACATGTTCATCTAAAATTTAGCCATTAATCACATTTAACTACGGCTTCTCTAATCACAAATAACCGAACTCTTACAAATTATCTTTTGAGCGTGCATAAAGGCGCGCTGTCAAATTTTGGCGGGCAATTAGAGCGGCACGCCTCCGCGATCGATCACAGATTATAAACGAGCACAGATGTCTAATAACGGACGACGCGTCACCGGCGTGGTCACGAACCGTCGTCACGAAGCTTCCGCCTTTGCCATATCGCGGGTATGAGTTAACAACATCGTTGAGTGATTCGTCGGACGATATTTATCGTGTTCGACTTTTTTATACGTGTTTGTCGCGGGTGATTTTGTTTTCAATAACGTATTACATATTAGAGGCCCTTTGACTGATTTTTTGGAGTCCTACTAATTTAAATCTGATAAGCACTTTTAAGCACATTTTTTTACACTATAATAATTTTACGGTGGTAGAGCCACGCAGCTTTTCCTGCTGCTGAATAGGCCGGCCCGAGCCGGATTAGTACCACGGCCTCACAGAAAATCGACGCAAAATGGGAATATTTTCGTTTCCAAGTTTCGTCTGGTGAGTGAGGTGGTGAAGGTCCCCTTCCGCTCTCTCTCCCCTCCTTCTTCCTTTTCCAAATCTTATCCTCTCAATTCTTCCTTCCTTTTCCATAAATTCCCCCCTTAAGGCTGGCAACGCATTTGCAAGTTCTATAATGCTGCAAATGTCCATGCGGCGGTAATTACTTACCACCAGGTGATCCGTTTGCTCGTTTGTCAGCCTTATTCATAAAAAAAAACTTTTTCGCTATTCTAAAGCAACAGTATTTTTTTTTAAAGTTTGAACAGAGCCCGGCGTCCACTTGACTACCGATGAGCAATAGACAACAACCGACGAGCTGCGTTCCTTATTAGGGACGTATACCGACGTTCGCCGCATCGTAAAGCTCTCTCTTTGCGCGCGGAGGCTGTAATTCCGTTGTTTATGGAGGTGTGAAGTACACCTCATAGTAGACCGCAAGTCCTCCTGACCGAATTTACAAGATATCAACCAAGGGCGCAGGACATTTAATAGTGCACAAGCGTTTGCGCAGACACAGGTGCAATCACTCTTCCTTTTACTCTCATAGCCCGATGGGACGGATATCCGGCATGACCGGAGAGAAATCAGGCGCGGAGGTGGCGACATTAAACCGACCTCTTAATAATGACTTTTTCAAGCTACCGCTAGATGGCGTAAATTGACCGGGGGGTGAGTTGTTAAGCTATTATTGGCTACAGCGC